>JBBBDQ010000352.1:1687500-1702500 GCA_037127315.1 Ascarosepion bandense | reverse complement strand
GAAAGCTTAGAAGCAACTTAATAAAAAATTATCCAAATATTGGAGAATTTTGTCTTTGTTTTTGCCTGAAATTAAACTCAGAATATGATATTTAGAACGGCTCATGATTAAACATAACAGACATTCATTGTCTCTTATATTTAACAGTATATATATATATATATATATATATATATATATATATATATATATATATATTTAGTATATCGAGGCAGCAAGTAATTTTCTAGACATATTCTATTAAATATAAGAGACAATGAATGTCTATTATGTTTAATCATGAGCCGTTCTAAACGTCGTATTTTTGCTTTAATTTCAGTTGAAAATAAAGACAAAAATTCTCCAACATTTGGATAATTATTTATTGGTTTTCTTCTAAGCTTTCGGCTCACATGAGCCATCTTCAGAGAGGTAGTTTAAACTGAAATATTATAAAATCCACCATCACCGACGATTTTATTTTGTGTTGACATAAAACTCCGCTTGGCAACGGCAATAGTTACCAAAAATAATAAACGCAGTTCTTAAGTTTGCGATGCGGTTTTATGACGTCACACCGCGGGATAGCGCGAAATGACAACAAAACCATCTAGTCAAATGCAATGTAATATGTTATTTCCTGTTTTAAAGTTGATTTTATTGAGTGTTGGTTGTTTTGATTTGATGTACATGGCCTCCAATATCTGCAGGTTCCTCTTACTGTGTGTATGAGTAAGGATCACCGTATTGTTGACCAAAATCTGTCTGATATTACCTACATGTTTATGTTTTTCAGAGAAATGTTGTTTAATAGTACTCTGATCAGAAAGATGACATGTAAGTCTACGGGAGAGCGTGGTTGTGGTAAAACCAATATATGTACTAGGTTTTTGAGTAGTATCAGAGATGCAATCTCTGAATGGGCATGTAAATTGGTACACTACATTGGTTTTTTGTAAAGAATTTAGTTTAGTGCCTGTTGGGTTATTATAAACTATGAGGTCAATTGTTTTAAACTTTTTATAATATATAATGAGTTTAATTTGATTATTACTATCCACTGGTTTAACATTTCTACGTATTATGTTTTTGAGAGTTTTTTCATCTTGTTTATAATTATTATGTATTTGGTTGCAATAGTATAAGTTAATAGTGTTATGTTTATTTTGATGTAAACCATTATTATTAATATTATCATTATTGTTAGAGCTATTGTTAAGTTTGTTGAGATACATTTTAATTTGTTGATCAATAACGGAGTTAGGAAATCCATTATTGACTAGTGTTTGCTTAATGTTGTGTAATTCTTTATAAAATATAGATTTGGAAGAAGATATCATTTGTGTGCGTTGAAGTAAGTTTTTTATAACAGCTAACTTATATCGTTGGGGACATTCACTATTATAATTAAGAAGACACGAATTTATGCTAGTTGGTTTCCTATATAGAGAAGTAGTAAATTTATGTGTGCTAGAATCAATGAATACATCAAGGAATGGGAGTTTGTTATTAATATTAAGTTCTAATGTAAATTTGAGGACGGAGTGACTTTCAAATTTGTTTTTAAGATATTTAATTTGATCGATATTCTTAGCTAAAACAAAGATGTCATCCATGTATCTTACATATATAGAGGGTTTATTGTTGTCGTTAATTATTTTATTTTCTAGATTTGCCATATAATAATTAGAAAAGAGGGGACCTAAAGGAGATCCCATCGCAATACCATCTATTTGTGTATAAATATTGCCTAAGGGGTCGTGAAAGGGTACTTGTGTGGTGCATGCTAATAATAGTTTTTTTAATATAGTGAGTTTAATATTGATTGATGGGAGAGTAGCATGGTTGTATACATCACGGATAATGATGTCAATTGTATCATGGACGGGAACATTAGTGAATAAGTTTTGAACATCCAAAGATGCAATCATTTGATTATTAGGTTTTACGGAATGGAGAATCTGTAAAAATTCGTCCGTGGAGTTAATGCTATATTTTCCAGGAAGATAGGGAGTAATTAGTTTGTTAAGTGTTTTGGAAAGGTTATATATTGGTGTGGGTATTTGAGAAATGATAGGTCGGAGGGGATGATCTTTTTTATGGATTTTTACATTTCCATAAAGGTAGCCGGGCTGATAATCACCTATAATCTTTTGAAGTTTATAGGATCCTATTTCAGCATTGTTTGCAGTAATAAGTTTATTAATATGTTTTTTAAGTTGGGTTGTGGTATTACAAGTTAATTTTTTAAATTTGTTGTGATCGTCGAGAATGGCCTGTAATTTTGAGTGATATTCCTGTCTGTTTAAAATAACAAAAGTATTGGTTTTATCGGCACGTCGGATAACAATATTTTTGTTATTTTTGAGATGTGTGGCTGCTTTTATGAGAGGCATATTTATAATATCATTAGGATTTTTATGGTAACGGTGTTTGATTGATTCAGCTTTGAGTAATTCTTTTAAGCCTACCTGTGTAGTAATATGGTTGTCCTGTTCGAGTTGAAGTATTTGTTGGTATAAAGCTTCAATTTCCATTTGTTTAAACATTGAATTAGGTTTCTGTGCGACATGAAAATTAGGTCCGAGATTAAGTAATTCTATTTCATCTGGAGTAAGTTGGTAATCCGATAGGTTAATGAAGTTGTCATTGATGTTTGGTAAGAGTATTTTTCCTTTATATAATTTGTTTAGCTTTTTTTGGATGACTTGTTTGTGGGATTCATGTTCCTTTTGTGTTGTATTGTATAATAAATCCAATATTTCCTTGAATTTTTCACTTGTGGTAGAAGACTGTAAAATTTCTTTGATGTGTACAATTTCAGTGTTGATTTCTTGTAATTCCTGTTTGGCTGTGTGCATTTGACGTTTTATGAGGTTCCATTGCAATTTCTTTGCGGTGGGATCATTTAATGCTGCGGCATCATGTAACTTAAATTTAGTATATCGAGGCAGCAAGTAATTTTCTAGACATATTCTATTAAATATAAGAGACAATGAATGTCTATTATGTTTAATCATGAGCCGTTCTAAACGTCGTATTTTTGCTTTAATTTCAGTTGAAAATAAAGACAAAAATAATAGACATTCATTGTCTCTTATATTTAATAGAATATATATATATATATATATATATATATATATATATATATATATATATATATATCCACAGACAGATCTGTTTCGTTGTATCACAGCTCATCAGTACGGTTAGACTCCGATTGCTTTTAACCCAGGACCGAATTGGCGTCAGTCGGCAATTCTAGCTCTGGGCTATGGGCGCTCGGTAGAAGAAGGTAGACTTTTTTGCGTATATATTGTCATTATACATGCCCAATAGCCAGAGTGCTCTCATTCATTACGGAATGAGCGATGCGTACATGCTAGAGTAGCTACTGTTTTTCAAAGTCTACCATTCTTCCAGAGTGCTCAATCAGGGTGTGAGAGCGTAAATATATATATATATAAGTTAAAAATCAAATGCAGATCAAAGATGGCTTGGAATCCGACAGGATGATAAAATAAAAAACAAATAGAAAACGTTTCTCAATCAAGGGATGTACGTTGTGGTGTAATGGAAAGGGAAATCGGCGAGCCGAGTTCAAATTCACTTAGGCGCATGAATCCATCTCTCTCCTAGCTAAGGGTTGAATAGCAGGACAGGTAGGGTTCCATACCTTTGACAGTCTACCAAAAAAAAGAAAACCTATTGCAGGAAAATATTCTGCCTAGTTAGTCAAGGATCAAAACATGCATGATCGCCCAAACGTGTATCATGTATGGTATATAACGGATTGATATCAGTGTAACATGTTAGAATGATATACGCTTCCTACTTTTCTTTTGTTTATCCTATATATATATATATATATATATATATATATATATATATATATATATATAGTCATCCACAGACAGATCTGGTTCGCTGTATCACAGCTCATCTGTACGGTTAGACATCCGATTGCATCTAACCAGGATTGAAACCCGACCGAATTAAAATCAGTTGGCGATTATACCTCTGGGCTATGGGCGCTGGGTGAAAGAAGGCGGACTTTAGCGTGTTATATACAATGTAAACACACGCCAGTAGCCGAGAGTGTTCAAATTCGTTACTGAATGAACGATGCATAGATGCGTGAGTAGCTACTGTTTTTGAAAGTCTACCATTCCTCCATAGTGATGATAATAAGAGAGAAAATATAGACGTATTTTACTTTTCATGATTAAAAAAAGAAAAGAAAAGTGAAAAATAAAACAAACACAGCCGACCGGTTTCGCCCTCACTCAACAGAACTGGATCGAGAGATTATACATTGCAAGAAAATAAAAACAATATGCAATATTAATGAGGGTGGAATAAAATTTAATATTGTTTACAGAGAGAGGACTGCCTGGACCGAATGTAAATTCCTACCAAAACCTTTATCTATATATATATAAAAGGCAATCTGTGAGTCTGTGTGTGACTGTTCCCTATGCACGCCTACATTTTTTAAGCTATGCCATTCAAACTTTTTAGGAACACATATCTACAGGGAAGCCAGGTTGACACATACTTTTCGAGTTTAAGTTCAGCAAATTTTCCCTTTCGCACTTTTTAGCCAATAGAGCCGATTGTTTACATTTGCTCCGTAAAACATCTAAGATCTAAGATGGTTGCTAAATCACGTCACAGAAATCATTCACACGTGTCAAACGCGACTAAAATATTTTTTTATTAAAAAAAAAATGAGCCTTTATATTTAATTTTTATACTATTCCTCTCATTGGGATCTTCTCTTACTACTAAAATGTTCTGAGTTGCACGGGCAAGGCCGGGTTATGATACTAGTCTGCAATATATAGCAAGCACGACACAATGATCCAATGGTAAAATTAGCAGCAAAATTTGGGGTTTTAATTAGACACTCCGTAATGGAGGAACCATATGTATTGTTCAGAACATTCTTTAGTTGGAGTGTTCCATTCATGATTTTCTAGGTATATGTTGTTGTATTCCAGTAGCTAAGCATTGAGTTGTTCTACCTATGTAGAAGGCACTACAACTACATTTAAAATGATAGATGACATTACATGGTGAGAGTGTAGAACATCCTTACGGATAGACGTCAAATCAGATTTAGTAGAAAACACAATAGGCACCCTAGAAAAGAAATAAAAATGCTCTACTGCTGAGGAAATTTGCTTCTCGATTTACTCACTTACTGTCCCCAGCTAAGGCAAGTGAAAATAAATTGGGCTTTTATTAACCATACTAGGTTTAGTTTCAGAAAAGTAGAAATGTTCTTACTAATAACAGACCTAATCGCATCTAAAGGATACCCATTATTAGATAAAGTTTTACTGATCTTCTTTATTTCTTCATCTAATTTTGATTTTGAACAAATTATTTTGGCTCTATGCGTTAGGGCCCCACTTAAATTATATATATACAATACTGTGCAAAAGTATTAGAACAAGAACTATTTTATCTTTTATGAGGCATCAAAATAAAGTTTAAAATCACCCCTGTCCTAACACTTTTGAACACTACCGTTAATGTGAAAAAGTATTAGGAAAGGGGGTGATTTTCCTAAAAACCTCACTAAAATTCAAAAGCCATGCAAATTGCTAATAAATATTGATTATTTAAGCTAGGTGTAAAAGAAATGTATTAAAACATTAGAAGATGGGGTATAGCTTTATGGCATAATGGCTTGACTTTATTATTTGGGTTTAGTAGAGGGGGAGAGTAAAGAAGTGTAATGGTGGGGAGGAATAGGATTGGACCTATCTTTAATGTTTATTTGTGCAACTATACAATATTTTTGTATTTAAACTCAGTTTTTATAATTAATCTAATTTTGTATATTTAACCTTAATTTTAAATTTAGAAAATCACTTTTTCTATAAAATTTTGAAATAAATTACTGTTTTTGGTGTGGAATAGGTAAAATTTGATGTACGAGTGTTGTTAATATTTTAAAGGTTTATCGTCTCTAAGGGGTCCTAGCTTTGGTTTTTGTAATATATTTTAGCATGATTGTAAGGTTAGTTAAATCTGTTTAAAAAATTCCCGACACATTCATTAATCATCTCTATTCCCTACCCATCCCTCTTTTCAAAATTCTAACGGACAATTTACAAGACTTATTCGCTTGTCGCTAACCCCCTCCAACATTCCACACACAACTCGCCAAATATAAGAAAAGAGGCTTTCCATTCCTTTCCACACCACCTGACGAGACATTGTAAATTCAATGTCGAAACAAAATGTACACTTTGTAGTGGATAAAAATTTATACATGTTCTACTCTATAATTCGTAATATATATATATATATATATATATATATATATATATATATATATATATTGTAAGGAAGTTATAGAACACTGTTCATGCACTTACTTTTATAAAGAAATATCGATACAACATAGACCTTTATATTATAGTGGTTGTTACAATGGTTTATAAAAGCATAATATCACTACACAAAAATCTTCGCGTGTCGGAGTTATGTTTGCCCCTCATCTGGTGATAAGTTGAAATGAAAAATAAATGGTGAAAACGATTTCTTTATTGGAGGCCACAACCTGAACAACATAAGATATGCGGACGATACAGTGCTGATTGCGGACACGGAAAGGAAACTACAAGACCTCATACAGAAAGTAGCAGTGGAGAGTGACAAGAAGGGACTACAAATAAACTTTAAGAAAACTGAGTGCATGGTCATCAGCAAAAGATACAATCCAAAATGCCAAATACAGGTGGAGAATAACAGAATCAAACAAGTACAAGAATTTAAGTACCTAGGAAGTGTTCTAACAGGAGATGGAAAGTGCGACACGGAGATCCGAAGGCGAATTGGCATGGCAAAGGACGCGTTCCAGAAGATGAGCAAAATACTAACACACAGAAAAATCTCAATAGAAACGAAGAAAAGAGTTCTAGATTGCTACGTGATGTCCGTTCTTCAATACGGCTGTGAATGCTGGACAATATCATTGAAAATGAGGACAAAACTGGAAGCGGCCGAAATGTGGTTCTACAGAAGGATGCTACGGATATCGTGGACTGAGCATACAAGCAACGACGAGGTGTTAGAAAGAATGGCAACAAAAAGGAAATTGATGCTGAGCATCAGGAAGAGACAACTGAATTTCCTGGGACATGCAATGAGGAAGGAGAGCCTGGAGAACCTGATACTGACTGGACAGATAGAATGAAGGAGAGACAGAGGAAGGCAGCGGATAACATATTTGCAGGGACTGATCAGGTGGATGGCGGAACGGGGGTTGCCAGGAGCAACAGGAGCAAACATACTAAGAGCCACAAGGGATAGGGAGACGTGGAGAGCCATGATCGCCTACGTCCTGAAGGGACAGGGCACATAGAAGAAGAAGAAGAAATGTACGTGAATGTGGGATGGGGTTTAGTATGATTTAGCCGACAGTTTGTAGCCATAGAGATACAGTCTTGGGTTAGGAGAGGGATGCGGGGTAGCTTAGTTTTGAACAGGTCACTTTTTAGTTTTGTCTAGGTAATTCTTATATCAGGATAAAAGTTTTTTTTTAAGAAAGGATAAACAGTTTTTATTTTACTACTATCTATGAGTGGATGGAATATAGTTACTATTAATGTTGTGTGAGTTTATTTTCTTTTATTTATACAATATATATACAATTTTAAAGACAAAATATTTTCGCTGTTTACATAATACGGTTAATTAATCTCTACGTTTCAATAATTCGCCATTGTTGGAGTTCTTTAAAATGTGCAGCTTCTTATTTAAGCATAAACGAGCAGATAGATAGATAGATAGATAGATAGATAGATAGATAGATGGATGGATAGATAGATAGATAGATAATGAGCATCGCGAGATAGATAGATAGATAGATAGATAGATAGATAGATAGATAGATAGATAGATAATGAACATCCCGAGATAGATAGATAGATAGATAGATAGATAGATAGATAGATAGATAGATAGATAGATATGAACATACCGAGATAGATAGATAGATAGATAGATAGATAGATAGATAGATAGATAATGAACATACCGAGATAGATAGATAGATAGATAGATAGATAGATAGATAGATAGATATAGATAGATAGATAGATAATGAACATACCTAGATAGATAGATAGATAGATAGATAGATAGATAGATAGATAGATAGATAAAAAAATTATTTTATTCAACCACTCACTCAATCACACACTCATCTAAACACATGAACAAATACGAAAATATCACCCCCGAAAAAAAATGGGGTCTCGCATCCACCAGAGAACTAACATCTTTAGATATCTAACTTTGGAGGGGAGAGGGAAATGAAACTAAAGAAATTCGGGGCAGAAATAGGCCAATAAGCTTTCACCCCCAGCTAATTAAATATCCAAAGAAGAAAACTAAAGACAATGATAAACTCTAAACTAACCTAATTTTGGACTGGGTAGCCAATGTTCAGTCCCGTTAGAGCAATATCTTAATGCCTAACGGACATCAAAATGCCACTCTATATCGGCCTCTCTTATGATCCACGTACATTTTGCCAAATTCTGATAGTGTGCCACCACCTTGCGGTCCTAATTTTGACATCAAGCTGACGTTTAAAAAACTGAGAAAAGGGGAACTTATCGCCGCCATAGAATTTCTTCCAACGTCTCGTCCATATCATGACTCTCATAGAGCCTAACAGGCATAATGTTCAGCCTTCTTCAACAGTGGGGTACCGCATTGTCCCTGATAGAACTGGCCTCGAATACAAAAAGCCTTCCGTGCAGCACGAAAACCACAAACAATCTAGCCCAACGGGGCAACGCTACTGCAATAAAAGAAATTGTGATCCACGATCTGCAAGACCCCATCCCAGTGAACGCAGTTTGGAGAAGTTTCCAAGCCCGCTGAAAAAAAAGTGTCATTCGAATCACCATCCAAGCGAGTGATGCCTCATCATTAGTGAAGCATTCTAACCTGGGCGCCTAGGGCAATATGAAGCGAACTCCATGTTTCATACGACCGAACTCAACTATCAAATAATTCTTAACACATGGTATAATGGCTTATGAAACAATGCTTTGCCTTCGGATAGACTATCCGTCGCCCTTAAGATGCGCTTGAAAGTAATCCAACATTTTCTGTAGATCGAGCATTGGCCGCCTTCTCGAACGTGTGCTCACTTCTCAGGGATCTATAGTTCATACGGACGTTTTCCTTCTAGAATTTGCCCTCACCATCCGATTGCTGATACATTCACCTTAGGGACGCTATATGAAGTATATGTTGACAAATCTCAACGCTAGGCATATGCAGACCGCCCCAAGAAGAGTGGAAGTAACAGATCTCTAGAACAAACTTGGGAGCTTTGCCTCCTGACAAGAGAGCAACAGACTTAATGTCATTAGCATGACACACGGAAGTGGAAGTAAAGAAGAGTCGTTAAAGGAGAATCGGGTAAATGTGCGAGACACATATTTCAGCTCTCTCCTTTAAGGAAAGATTTCCCCCGGGCCACAGGCAAACTGCGACTTCGGCCTTCTTCTGCTCTCCGACCAGTTCATTACCAGGATGTTATAGGGACTGAACCAGACGCCAAGTATGTTGACCGGCCCGTCCGTTCAAAGGAAATGCCCAGGAAGGACAATTTCTTTCCATGTACCGAACCGCAAGCCAACACACCTATCGTGGTCGATCTTAGTTCCTGAAAGCGTAACGTACCCTCTGAATTCTTTGCGGAATTCGGCAATCTCGGCTCTGCTCGACACAAGAACCGAAACGACGTTAGAAGAGGTAAAGAAATTCTGCGTAGGGACATGCCTGATTATCTATTCGAAATTGACGTTATCCGGTAAATTCTCACAAATCTTTGTAATGGTTCTTCGCTGATTTTTATGACTTTCTTTTTTCAAAGTTCTCTTGAAATTACCTACAAACCATTCGGCTTGTCCATTTGATATTGGGTGATACGGTGGGGTAGTAATATGTTCAATCGGAACATTTTACAAACTTCTTTGAATTCAGGAGCAGTGAACTGTGTACTCTTATCCGAGACTCTGGCATATAGAATGCTGTATCAGTTCGTGTAAAAAGAATTATCTGCAACCATAGAAATTGTTTTTTTTTAATTTTTTTTTGTTCTCTTTTTTAACATTTAGAAATTTTAGGCCACTTAGTAAAGTTATCCACGACCACGAGATAATGTGAGCTGATTATTGGCCCTTCAAAATCTATGTAGTCTTGACCAATGAGTGTCTGTTTTTGGCCAATATTTTCAATTCTTGGTTGACATTTTGCTGCTAGAGCACAAACTCTTCAGACTTTTAATAATTTTTCAATATCTTCATCCATTTTGGTTTAGTATACATAGCTTTTGATAAAAGATTTCTTCCTTGAAATTCTGGGATGTCTACTATGAATTTAATTTAATATCTGCTTTTGTAATTGTTGTTGATCCGGGTAGGACACTATACAAAATAATCAACAACAAAACAGATGTTTGAGATAGAAAAATAGGTTATATTAGACGTAAATATACAAACTCGAACGCGGGTTATTAATTCAGGAATACGAATATACAAGTCTTGAAGTGAAGCCATGTTGGAAATAGTATATCCGTGTAATTATTCTGTCCGAGTGGAGTTCAGAGGTACTATGTCAAATGACGCGGTATTCTCTGTGTAACTTCGGTATCGTTCGGTAACTTACGGATCAGTCCTGATGTCTCTAACGGTTCTCTCTATGGCAAGAGCATATGTTTACTCAAGTCGAGTCCATTATCATAGAAAAAGGGGAGATCCCACAACACCCCCTCCCTAGCTCCTTTTTTGGGAGGAGCTAATTTTTTTTTTTACCTTCTGTTCTATGATTCTCAAAGGCTTCAAAGATTTCTTCCATCGCTTCATCGTTTTCTGCGGGAGACGAGCTTGGCTCCTCATTCGTTCTTTTCTGTTTTTGTCTCCTATTGGTAATTTTTTCCCTTGTATTGTGTACATAACAGGTTCCCAATATGCCATATTATTATTGAACCTTTTGAAGTAAACTAGTTCACCTGGTTTCAATGATCTTTTCGTAACTATGGGTGTAATAAATACTGGTTGAACATTCTGCTTTAGCGAATTTGTTACGTCGCTCTATACCGCTTGAGAATACATCTGGAAATTGTGTAATTCTTCCTTTAATTTCGTAGCTTCTGACGTCTCGAACTATATCTTTCTTACAACAAGAACTAATGAGTAAATCCCATACATCAAACTTATGCATCCAGTCTGTGCCTACAAGATTTTCTGTGTTTTTCATAATGTATATTTTTAATTTTTTTTTCCATGAATCACATTCGCGATTATTTCATCTTCGAAATTGATCCGTTTTCCTGTGACAGACTTTGAAATTTTTTGTATGTGTATCATGGTCGGCCTATTCAGTTCCCTCCATGTTTTTAGGTTAATTATCGTTAAGTCTGAACCTGAATCTAATTGTTGTTTGATCTTCTTATTTAATATTTCAAGTTCTACATATTTATGTTTTGTTTGTTTTTATAGTCTAACTCTAGTAGATCTTACCCTACTAGACTGTCTTTTGTTTCTGCATACATCTGCCTTGTGTCCCATTTTTCCACATGCTAGACAGTTCTTGTATTTGAATCGACAATCTCTAAACCAATGCAATCCACCACATCTGTAACATGGTTTTTTATTTGATTTCTGTCACTATCTTGTAATTTTGTCATTAAATTTTTGTTTATATCTTGTAATTTTGTCATTAAATTCTTGTTTTACTTTTGGGGATGGTGGAAAACGTTTTTTTTTACTTACGAATATGCGCGACTCCCGATTCTTCAATATCTTTACTGTCTTTTCTCATACTCAGGTATTTTGGCAATCCTCTAATAGTTTTTGCAGTATTAAACCTGGTTCATTTTGGAATTTGGTAAGCATTCCTTTCCGCGTTTCGTTGTCTTTAGCAGCGACTCATCCTTGAACAAATATAAGGCATTTAAAGTTGTCTGTAGTTAACTCTGCTAATTTAAAATACCATCACAATGCTTGTTGACGATTGCGGCGAATGTTGAACAGTCCTCGTTTTCACCCTTTGCGATATTGATGCATTTCCACCTTTTGTGAAACAGTGAAATCTTTGGGTTTAATAGCTCATCGAACGTTAAGTCGTTTATCTTCTTTGGCATGATATAATCTACAAATTTTGTATATTCTTCCGCACCTAATTTCCTGAATAATAGCCTTCACTTTTTCTTTTCGGTCCAGTTTTGACAATCAATATTAAAAATATCTTCATAGCGTATGTAATAGTCTCCAAAACTTTTGTCATCATCAATAGAGTACTTAAAGGTCGCTATCGTCTTCTACACGGCGTCTTGCGAAAACGTCGCCTCTTTTTCCGTGTTCCTTTCTTGTGTGTTGATTGTCAATTTTAGTAATAGTTCTTGATTTTGTAATTGTCTTTCTTCGTTCATTCTTTGAATTTCCGTTTGTTTTTCTTCATTTGACTTGAATTTCCATTTGTTTTTCTTCATTTGCCTTTTGAATTTCCATTTGTCTTTTCTCCAGTTTAATTTGTGCTTCCATTTGATTTTCTTCGAATTTTAATTGTCTTTCTTCGTTCATTCTTTGAATTTCCGTTTGTTTTTCTTCATTTGACTTGAATTTCCATTTGTTTTTCTTCATTTGCCTTTTGAATTTCCATTTGTCTTTTCTCCAGTTTAATTTGTGCTTCCATTTGATTTTCTTCGAATTTTTATTGTCTTTCTTCGTTCATTCTTTGAATTTCCGTTTGTTTTTTACTTCATTTGACTTGAATTTCCATTTGTTTTTCTTCATTTGCCTTTTGAATTTCCATTTGTCTTTTCTCCAGTTTAATTTGTGCTTCCATTTGATTTTCTTCGAATTTTAATTGTCTTTCTTCACTTCTTTTGATGATTTCTAGTTTTCCTTTTTGAAAGTCATCCATGGTTTGTTGCTTTGGTTCCGTGAGGGGTTTCACTTTTTTGATGTTGCTTTTTTGCATTTAATCTTGTAAAAAAAATTTTTTGTGAAAAAATTTTCCTGTTGTGACTTTCAAATATATATTTTTACAATTTTTTCTTTCTATCTCTTTTCGTTCCAAAATTGTTATATAAGCAGATTTTCTGCAATAGTGTCGCCAAATTGTTTTTGGTTTTTTCGTTGCTCTTTCAAGTTTATTCTTGACTCTTGAATTTCCGTCGGCAAGTTATTGTGTTCGTCTTGAATTCCTTATCCCTCGTCGTTAAGTTCGAATCCTTTGCCCTTAAGTTGTTGTTGTGTATGCGAGTTCGAATCATTCGTCAACGTTGTTTTGTCGACTCGCGTTCGAATTTTTTGTTGCCACATTGTTGTTGTGTAGTTCAAAATATTCCGTCGATAAGTTGTTGTGAGGTATATGTGAGTTCGAATCTTCGTCACCATGTTGTTGTTGATCCATGTGAGGAACCACACAAAAATAATGAACAACACAATAGATATTTAAGATAGAAAAATAGGTCATATTGGACGTAAATATACAAACTGGAACGCGCGTTAGTAATCTAGGAATACGATTAGTAAGGAATATATATATATATATATATATATATATATATATATATATATATCCCACCGGAATCACTTCTTCCGGCTTTATCGTAGCCACGCGTCGGACCAAAACAGGCGCCTTTACGCCTCAGCTCGTAATAAGTGTAAAAAGATATTTAACGAAGCTAAGATGCTGTTTGCTGCCAGAATGAAGCAGCGCATAGCATCCTCTAAGTTCGGAGCCAAAGACTACTGCGCCTCTGTAAAAGCGTGCTCAACAAGAGTAAGTCCTCAATACCCTACTAATCAACGAGTTTGAGGTCCTCACCTCCTCAACGGACAATGCAGAATGCTTTGTCCGTAGATTTTTGACCAATTCGTGTCTGGATTCATCTGGAGTCCAGACACCCGATTTCCCATCTAGAACTGAGGCTCAATTGAATGACGTCCACATCACGCCCTCGCTGATTTCTAGCATAATCTCAAAACTTGACCCTCACAAAGCGAGTGGTGGGGACGGAATCCCAATCATAGTCTTGAAGAAATGTGCCCCTGAACTCTCCTCTGTCCTTTCTAAGCTCTACAACCTCTGCCTATCTCCCTCCTGCTTTCCTGCCTGTTGGAAGTCTTCTTCTGTGGTTCCAATATTCAAGAACACTGGTGAACCCACGGACCCCGCAAATTACCGCCCTATCAGCCTTCTTCCGATCTTCGGCAAAGTGTTCGAAGCCATTATCAATGCCGAGGTCGTTCAGCATCTCACGGCCCACGGGCTCCTCTCGGACAAACAGTATGGCTTCCGCTTCACCAGGTCTACTGCTGATATGCTAACGACCATAACCGAGTATATATACCAGGCTTTCGACAAGAATGGTGAAGCCCGAACTGTCGCCCTGGATATTTCTAAAGCATTCGACAGAGTATGGCATGCTGGCCTTCTCCGGAAACTGCGAAGCTACGGCATTACTGGACTTTTGTTGGACTTAATCCAGTCATTCCTCTCTAACCGCACACTGAAGGTGGTTTTAAAGGGACTACCCTACAAACGCGGTTGTCCCCCAATGCTCTATCCTAGGTCCTACGCTCTTTTTTATCTACATCAGTGATCTCCCCGATGCCATAAGATCACAAGTAGGCATATACGACGATGATACCATAGTATACGCTCGCCTCGATCAAACATCTGGTGTTGATGACAAGGCAAACCTCGCGACTGAGCTTGAAAAGGACCTCCAATCTGTGATGGATTGGGGTAGGAAATGGCTTGTAACATTCAATTCTCCCAAAACGAAGCTGCTGTCAATTAACCACCACAGACAACCGCACCTCCCTCCCATTAGCATCGAACAGGCTTGCCTCCCAGAGAGTAAAACACTGCGCCTGCTTGGCCTGACACTCTCAGCGGACCTCAAGTGGAATGACTACGTCGAATCCATTGCTAAATCCGCTGCTATAAAAGTGGGCTCTCTGTGCA
>JBBBDQ010000352.1:1605000-1682500 GCA_037127315.1 Ascarosepion bandense | reverse complement strand
CCTGGCTTCCCTGTAGATATGTGTTCCTAGAAAGTTTCAATGGCGTAGCTTAAAAAATGTAGGCGTGCATAGGGAACAGTCAAACACAGACTCACAAATTGTTTTTTATATATATAGATAGGTATTGTTGGTATTTTTATATAAAAATGTATTTTTATACTTTCATCGTGCTTTGTTTCTGTTTAGGGGTTCACTATTTGCCTAGAACTGCGACCCTAACAGGTGCTACCACCTCGTGTTAGGGTGAACCTGGAAACAATAGCAACTTAGAGGTCTTTCTGTGGTATTCAAAACCTTCGAACCAGTTGGAGGACTTGCTGCTGTCATACTCAGGACTCCTCACGTTTGACATTTTAGTCTCCTTATGACGTCAGTGCGTATTATTTAGCGAAAAATGCTCTATTAAAAATATTAAAAAATTACTTTGCGATGCTGAGGTTTCCTAATCAGAAGCTTAATTTTCTAAAAGTAAATCTTTGCAAAAATATGATCACTTCTTGATATTCCCTAAAATCAACATCTCAAATTTCATTGATAAATCTCAGACTATTTTTTTTTTATTGTTACCACTTGGATACACGGTTTTATGACGTACAAAGAATAAGTTACCAGACTTAATATTTGCCATGCACACGCAGTTCGCAGCGTAAAAGAAACAGTCGTTAAGAAATAATAAAGAAATCTACACGCTTGTGGTCGGGTATAAAGAAAAGCAGTTGACTTGAAGAGAAGGAAATTGGAGAGAAAAACCCTGGTGATCGAAAATGTACTCCAAATAGTCACTCGACTCCGCCATGATGGCAGACATCTAGACAGATTGTAAAAGAGACGGATACGATAAAGACGACAGAATTTGTATGCAAATAGAAGCCTGCAATGCGAAGAAATGGAAGTGAATATGTCAAATTCGCTTACGTTGTTCTGTTATTGCCTTTCGTTTGGTTTGGATTGTTTGATTGCTTGTTTTTAGTTTAGTGGCGAAAAGATTTTACTGCCCTGAGAATGGAAGAAGAGAATTAAGAAAGCGGCCAGAGGGCGCCACCAAATGTAAGGTGGCGCTTGCCGGCAAGAGAAGAACGAAACAACAATTTCTATTGTAAAACTCTGGAAAATTAAAAAGAAAAAAATGGAATGAAAAAAAAACAAAGGAACCGTTATTGTGGTACTGGTGGTATTGAAATGAAAATTGAATTTAGATTAATTTGAATTAAGAACTGAGTTTTGAAAATGCGTGTTTCTTAATTTTATTTACCTAGCCTTTCAAACTGTTTTTGTTTTACTTTAATTATTCTTTTTTATCAATAAAGTATCATTGAAACTTCAGGATAAAGAAATAACGAGAAAGATACAGGGTGAAATTGAGTTAACGCTCCTCTCCTTGTCTCTTTTCGATTTAAAAACATCGGTAATTTCGCGCACTTTGTGTTTTTCCGAAAATTACGTGAATGTCTTAACTCAAAAAATTTAACTTCTTAATTTTTCATTTGGCAAAGCTATAACGTGTGGGTGTGTGTGTATGCGTGTGTGTGTGTGTGTGTGTGTGTGTGTGTGTGTGTGTGTGTGTGTGTGTATGTGTGCGCGCACACACACACACGATCATCTTTCTGTGAGCGTATGTCTGTCTTTCTGTGTGTGCATGTTTGTGAAAGGCAAAGTATGCGGGAGACAGAATGATAAATACAAAGTGTGTATGCGTAAGAATATATGTACGCGAGAGAGAGAGAGAGAGAGAGAATGTGTGAAAGCATGCGTATGTGAGAGAAAGAGTTCGTCTTGTAAATGTGTGTGAGAAAAACAGTTTGTATGAATGTATGTGAGAGAATGTGTGTATATATTTGAGAGAGAGAGAGAGAGAGAGAGCATTCGTCGTTGAGAGAGAATGTTTGTGCGTGGGAGAGAAAGTATATATGTGTGTGTGTGTGTGTGTGTGTGTGTGTCTGTGTGTGTGTGTGTGAATCAAAGAGGGTATGTTTGAGAATGTGTGTGCATATTTGGAGGAGAGTATGTGCGTGCGCGCATGTGTGTAAAAGAGAAAAATTGAGTGAGAGTACATGGTTGACAGTGTGTGTCTATGAGTGGGTGCATATGTGCGTGATAGAGGCAGAGTGAGTATATCTGTTCGAGAGTGTATGTGAGAAATAGCAAAAGTGAATAAGATGTAAGTAAATCTAATACCTACATCAAATCGATTTCTTAATTTTAAATCGATCTTAACAGACTTATAAAACACATAGGTTCTACTAAAGTTATTTACGAAGTTATCTAAATCAATTCAATCAAGATTTTGTCGAAGTGTTTGACAGATGGAAATAGTTTTTTACAACAGAAATCTTATCACAGATAATAGGGGAAAGTCGACTTTCATCAGTTAATATTTTAGATATTTTAAAATGATTAAAAAACTTTTTTCGTTTTTAAATTCAATGTCCTTTCAACACGTAGGCGGCCATGAATCTTTTTCTTTTTACCATCACTGAATTGAGATGATTTCTTAGAAACTATAGTGGGCTTATCTTCTAAACGGTAGAGAATTCTGAATTTTTCTTCCCTTAGAATGGTTGCCGTCCAAAGACTAGAGAACCTTGTCTACCTTTCTATTTAACAATGGTGAGGAAATAAACGGATTCATGATTTTTCCAAATTTATTGGTGAAAACACGGACTGAAAAGTCAGTTTGTCAGGAGAGTGATATACATGATACATGCTTAGACGATCATGTCTCGAAAAACACATGTCTGACTGGGAAGAAGATTTTCCCGCAGTAGACTGCCATTACATTCTGCGGTAGAAAAGCTATAGAACCCAATCCGTCCTGCTATTTAACCCATAGCTGGAGGATGAAACGACGGATTAATACACTTCTCAAGTGCATTTGCGCTTAAGTGAATGCAACGAATTCAAATGGAATTCGAACTCGGCTCTCCAATTTCTCGTTCAGCCGATATTCACTGTACCACAACACACATCCTAAAAATGAAAAGCCAGTCAGTTAAGGGTCATACGTGATACACGCTTTAGGCGATCATGTCTCGAAAGAGACATAACTGACTGGGCAGAAGATTATCCCGCATTAGGTTGCTATTGCTTTCTGCGGTAGACTGTTTGCCAGCCAAGGATATAGAACCGAATCTGTTCTGTTATTTGACTCATAACTAGAGAGGAATGAGATGTATAATATTATTAAGTAGTAATTAGTGGGGGATCAGTTTATTACTTCAAAACAATATGAAACTGATCCCCCACTTTATGCCCAGTAGAAGCTTTAATTATATTTTTAACTATTATATTCAGTCAGTCAGTTAAGTGCCATGCGTGATACACGCTTTGTGCGAACATTTCTCGAAATTTCATGACTGACTGGGCAGAAGATTATCCCGCAGTAGATTGTCATCGCTTTCTGCAGTAGACTGGTTGCCAGCCAAGGCTATAGAACCCAATCTGTTCTATTATCTAACTCATAACTGGAAGGAAGAAATGGATTAATACCCTTCCCAAGAGTATTTGTGCGTAAGTGAATGCAAAAAATTCAACTGGAATTCGCACTCGGCTCCCCGATTTGTAGTTCCAAATCGATATCCACTGCACCACATCGCACATCCTAAAACTGAAAATACTAATTCATAATTCAGCTCGTCCCTTTCAAATTCCACGCCGATATCTGTTATGTTACCTGCACCTGTGATGTCATGGGTGGTCAAGTGTGTCCCTCTAGGGTAGGATAAAGTAGTCAAGTTGCTGGCAGTAAATGTCTGTAGTGATTCCATGTTCAAGTAGTCCGTATCAGACGACACCTTCTATATTCCAGTCGGCACAAAGTAAGGTCTTCTGTGATCATAATTCCTGATTTTAGTGTTAGCATTGATTTCTTGCTTTGTGATAGCTACTGTAATTTTGGTTTTATGCCGACATGCAAAACCCATTTTTCAGCACATGTAACAATGCGATATAAAAATGAAAGGTTGGCATTCCTAATTAAATACTTCTTTAGATAGGGGAACGTTTTATTAGGTTCTCCAACGAAAGCTCATGAAGAAACCAAATTCTGTTTTTGGATTGTTTTTCAATTCACTTGAAATGTTCGTTGACATCTAAGCATGACATTAAGTTTCTACGAAAAATCTTTGACGCTATCAGTGGATCTAATTCAGTAGACTCATTAAAGTTCTTTATTCGGAGTAGGTCTTCTTTTAAAGCGAGGCTTGTCGGATCAGAGTTTTTAAACATTTTAAACTACAGATGACATGCACGAGCCTTCGCTTCATCCGTATACAAATGTTTTTAAATGCCATCGTCGAAGTAATACACATTGGAATTCATAGAGTTAGAAATGGGAAATGTGTTGGTCTTAAAAAGTCATAATTTCCAATCTAAACTTATTTATAAATGGAACTTTGTCTCTGTGTGTGTGTGTGTGTGTGTATGTGTGTGTGTGTGTGTGTGTGTGTGTGTGTGTGTGTGTCTGTGTGTCCGTTACCTATAGACTACGAAACGGCTGAACCAATTTTCTTGAAAATTTACACAGTTGTACTATAAGCGTCTGCGAGTGTTCTTAGCTAGGTTTTGTGTCGAGGTACCCCCGATAAATATTGAAAATCTATAATCGAAAAAATCGGGTTATAGAAAGAGTGGTCCGATTTTAATCAAATTTGATACACTCATAGACAAAGGCAAAAGAAACGATATTCAGAAGTTTCAAGGTTGCAGTTCTTACAATAGTGCAGAAAATCATTAATATATGTATATATAAAAGGCAAGATTTTTATGTGTGTGTCTGTTTATCTGCCTGTAAGTCTTCGGGTTTGGCTCTAAGTAGGTATAATTGTAGTTCTTAGTCTCAGACATGATACCATTTACTCAGAGGACTTATTTAGCCTTCAAAATTCAGTTTTGCAACGGAAAACTTATTTGACTTATAACTATTCATCTTCCTTTCAATCTACGGTTTCGCTTTGAGTGGAAACAACTATTGCTTTTTAGTATTTCGTGCCAACGTCCAAAGAGTTTGAGCTCCAGGAACATGGATTAGTTTTAAAGCTTTCATTACACCCGAGCAACGCCGGCCTATACTGCTAGTGTACTATAAATGACAACTCATCAGAGAAAAAGATGATGAAACTAAATCCAGACGCAGTTTCGTATCATTCGACGTTAGTTCTCTCTTTAACTAGGTGTAATCGCTAGCAAACTTGCCAGTAATTTCGACATTGTGTCACATCTAAGCTACGCCTAGAAAAGCACCTTAACTGACCAAATATTTAATATAGTGATTTTAAGTCTCACTGGGTTTCCAACTGCTGCTTCTTTTAGACATATTATGTTACGCTTAGTGGAAAATTCAGCTCGACCTGTTTCGTAACTGAAACAAGTATATTTGCATTCCGTAAAAAATTGATTTCAAACTCAAGTAAAATGTATTCTTTTCAACTGCAGATTTTCTAACCAATAATAGATGTAGATAGTATTTGTATATATTTCTGAGATGGGGTAGTACTTACAGTATTTACATTATTCGGTTTATTGCCCTAATCTTTGATGCTATTTGTCTGACGTTTAATAATAGATCATTCTATTTGTCTATATTTCTGAGATGAGGTAGTATTTACATTATTTACATTATTCGGACTATTGTCCTCATCTTTGTTGCCATTTCTACGACGTTTAATAATAGATCATTCTATTTGTCTATATTTCTGAGATGAGGTAGTATTTACAGTATTTACGTTATTCGGACTATTGTCCTCATTTTTGTTGCCATTTGTACGACGTTTAATAATAGATCATTCTATTTGTCTATATTTCTGAGATGAGGTAGTATTTACAGTATTTACATTATTCGGACTATTGTCCTCAACTTTGTTGCCATTTGTCTGACGTTTAATAATAGATCATACTATTTGTCTATATTTCTGAGATGAGGTAGTATTTACAGTATTTACATTATTCGGACTATTGTCCTCAACTTTGTTGCCATTTGTCTGACGTTTAATAATAGATCATTCTATTTGTCTATATTTCTGAGATGAGGTAGTATTTACAGTATTTACATTATTCGGACTATTGTCCTCAACTTTGTTGCCATTTGTCTGACGTTTAATAATAGATCATACTATTTGACTATATTTCTGAGATGAGGTAGTATTTACAGTATTTACATTATTCGAGCTATTGTCCTCCTCTTTGTTGCCATTTGGACGTCGTTTAATAGTAGATCATTCTAGTTGTCTATATTTCTGAGATGAGGTAGTATTTGCAGTATTTACATTATTCGGACTATTGTCCACCATCTTTGTTGTCATTATCATTCTATTTGTCTATATTTCTGAGATGAGGTAGTATTTACATTATTTACATTATTCGGACTATTGTCCTCATCTTTGTTGCCATTTGTACGACGTTTAATAATTGATCATTCTATTTGCCTATATTTCTGAGATGAGGTAGTATTTACAGTATTTACATTATTCGGACTATTGTCCTCATCTTTGTTGCCATTTGTACGACGTTTAATAATTGATCATGCTATTTGTCTATATTTCTGAGATGAGGTAGTATTTACAGTATTTACATTATTCGAACTATTGTCCTCATCTTTGTTGCCATTTCTACGACGTTTCATAATTGATCATTCTATTTGCCTATATTTCTGAGATAAGGTAATATTTACAGTATTTACATTATTCAGACTATAGTCCTCATCTTTGCTGCCATTTGTACGACATGTTGGTCGTTGTACACTCCGGCCTTCTTTAGGTACTAGGAATTTCGAACAGAATTCTTCATTACAATCACTGGGATATATCATCTCCATCCCTTTTGCATAGAGCGTTTTTTGGTAGTCATGACCTGTTCAAAATTTCTAGCACCTGAAGAAGGCCGGAGCGTGCAACGGCCGAAATGTCCTACAAATGACAACAAATGATGTAAATACTGTAGGTTTGCCTAACGTCTACTTCACACTTCTTCCCGTTCGTTTGTTTTTTTTTTTGTTTTCTTTCTTTTCAACAGATGTTATAGGATACAAATCCTATGTCATCCAACAATTAACTAAATCCCAAAAAGTAAAATGGCACACCCGCAAAATCCAGACCAAGGCAAATTTCACAAGTCAGTGTGAAAATTAAGATTCTGAATTTTGATTGGATAGGAAATAGCAAATTGATCTATGACGTCGGTCAATTTTAACATTTTAAAAATGTGTATGCGATCTTATCTAGTCACATGTCTGGATTTCACTACTTAACCACGTTTCTTGACCGGTCAAATCAGTTCGATATGGGAGCGGTAATCTCGTCGCAATGTAACAAAAGAAATTTCAAGACGCCGACCTTGTCATACCTTGTCGATATACATTCGTTCTTCCTCTTGTTCCAGTTTTCCTTTCTTCGTCTTCACTCACACGCAGCCAAAGAAACAACAAGAAAATACTTCATAAAAAAGGAATAAAACACAGACTTTATTAGTAAACATTTTAATCTTTTTACATACACACATTCTGCCACTTACTACAATTTCTCTGTAACATTTAATTACGGATAATTTTTTTTGTTTAACATTTAATTACGGGTATTTTTTTTTTTTGTTTAACATTTAATTACGTGTATTTTTGTTGTTGTTGTTGTTGTTGTTGTTGAACATTTTCTTCTCACAAATTTGTTATTCTGTTTAGTTAATAAAATTTTACTTTAGCATACAAAACGAAATATTTTATTCTTCCACATCCCAACATCAAACCTTTAACCTTCTCATATTTTAAATTGTGGGGACTTCGGTTGTTTTTGGCACAATGCCGATTTGACGAACTTAGCCAAGGTCACTACAAATAAAGCTTTATCCCTTGTTTCCTGTTTAGGATTGGGTTTCTGGTTCCTTCTAAAGTCGTTTCATTCTCTTTCTCTTCCAGTGATTCCTTGCGTCTTGGTGGCATTATCACCTTACTTAGAGTAGTAGCGCTTTCTTTGTAATCCCCTACCTCGAGTGGCTCTTTTGCTCTGTACATAGTGAACATCATTGTAAAAATGAGTTGTCTCCACATAAATTAAATATTCTTACACTATTTGGTTTTGCTCCATTCTAAAAATGAGTCTAGTAAATATATCCAGAAATATTATTTCTGACCAGAAAATCAGTCTTCGCTTCTATTTTAATATGTACTTACGAAATGATTTTTGCTATATTTAGGAATATTTTTTCTGTTCTTTTCATCATATTTTTCAGTCATCTGTTTTTCCCTTCATATCTAACGCTAGCAAGTATAAAGTAAATAATAGCTTTCTTTTTCTTTTAAACGATAATTTTTTAACATGCGTTTATTCTATCAAATGACTAAACGGCTATGTTTAATTTTCATGTCGGCCATTTTGCTTTCTTCATTTTTTTTTATTATTTTTATTTGAGTGTGTGCGACACATTTACCGCCACATCGTTTACCGCCATCGACAGCTGTTGAATACCGATCAAAGAATTCAACTTCTGTTCAGCTATTATCTTTGCTTGTGTTTACATCTAAAACAATAGCAACAAAAAATGGCGGATATTTCGCTCATATATTTGATTGTCTCCCTTTGATGTGTACTTTAGAGTTTTCTTTGCAAATGAATTTTACGCAGTTTAAAGATATTCTTATTGTGTGATTTCATTTGCTTTTAGTCGGGGTCATACACGGATGATTGGAGAAATGATTTGGGAAACAGAAGAGGATATTTTTTTAAATGTGAAATAAGAAACTCACTTTTAAAATGAAAATATTGAAAGGTATTTTTGTTTCAATATAGAATACATATGTTTGTAGCTTCAACTCTATCACAAAGACGAAAAATGCTCTCACCACGGAACAAAATGTAGAGCTCATTCAATACTGTACAGAACATCAATTCTTTGTTTTCGTAGCGATTACATAATTATTAGAATGGAAATTTACGCAGCAACATTTACTGCCATCTTCCCTCCACATCAAAGCTATCCAAACGAACCAAGAAAAAAGCCACTACCAAAATATCATATAATAGTATATGATTTTCCGATTAATTTTGCATTAATGGAGAAGTATGTAGCGAGCCACAATAAAAATAACATATAAAAACAAAATATATAAACAAAAATAAAAAGAATTAAAATTAAAATGAGGCATTTGCAATTCCTTTAAAACTCTTATCTCTTTATTTCTCTCTCTCTCTCTCTCTCTCTCTCTCTCTCTCTCTCTCTCTCTCTCTCTCTCTCAAGAGACACGGCTGACTGAGCAGAAGATTATCCAGCAGCAGGTTGCCATTACGTTTTGCTGTAGACTGGTTGCCAGCCAAGGCTATAGAACCCAATCTGTCCAGTTATTGAACCCATAACTGGAGGGAAAAGACGGATTAATACTTTTCCCAAGGGTGTTTTCGCGTAGGTGAATGCAAGGACTTCAACTAGAAAATTCAAATATGAGTATCTATTAAAAATAATGTTCAAACAAATGACTTAAAATACACATACACACACGCATATATATATATATATATATATATATATATATATATATATATATATATATTTCAAGAAGTAGTAGTAGGATTCCGAATTCGTGAGGAGCGGCGCACTTCATCGAGCTTAATTCGTTACCTCTTCGTGGTACAGTTGGTAAAACATCAGCTTACTAACCAAAACTGTCTGGGTTCGATTCCTGGCAGTGGATGCGCACTGCTGAAGAGTCCCAAATATAGGGCGAAACGGCTGTCCAGTGCTTTCTGCATTCTGTTGAGGTCGAATATAAAGCTCGATGTTTAACTTAATAATATATATGTGTGTGTGTGTGTGTGTGTGTCAGATCAAATAAATTGCAAACAATATGTTTGCTTATTTTTAATAAAATCTGTTCAAACTTACGGATAATCTTTCGCGTATTACAATCAAAAGATGTCAGAAAAGAGCTGTAACGTTAATTTATAGAAATCAGCTATGACTATTGTAGCAACGTTCTAAAATGTTTGTAAAAAGAACAGCTTTTTTTTTTCATAATTTACCACGTGCATGACCATGACATTACAACATATTAAAAGTGACATTTTGGATAATTTTCATGTTCTAATGAATGCTAGCAATTTGTCAAATATCCACGGTGGATGTTTTTGTGTTAACGTCCTTGTAACCTCTCTGAAGATGACTCATGTGAACCGAAAGCATAGAACCAACTTAATAAAAAATTATCCAAATGTTGGAGAATTTTTGCTCTTTATTTTCAACTGAAATTAAAGCCAAAATAAGATGTTTAGAACTGCTCATGATTAAACATAATAGACACTCATTGTCTCTTATATTTAACGGTATATATATATATACTAGCAGTATAGCCCGGCGTTGCTCGAGTGTAATGAAAGCTTTAAAACTAATCCATGGTCCTGGAGCTCAGACTCTTTGAACGTTGGCACGAAAGACTAAAAAGCAATAGTTGTTTCTAGTTGAAGCGAAACCGTAGACTGAAAGAAAAATGAATGGATGTAAGTCAAATTTTGATTTCCTGGTATCGATATCAAATAAGCTTTTTTCATCGTAAACTGAATTTTGAAGGCTAAATAAGTTCTCTGAGTAAATGGTATCATGGCTGAAACTAAGAACTACAATTATAATTACTTAGAGCCAAACCCGAGGCAAAAACTAAAATAAAAGGTCTGAAAAAATACAGACATACAGGCATATAAACAGACACACACACAAACATATATATATATATATATATATATTATCGATTTTCTGCACTATTGTAAGAACTGCAACCTTGAAACTTCTGAATATCGTTTCTTATGTCTTTGTCTATGAGTGTATCACATTTGTTTAAAATCGGACCACTCCTTCTATAACCTGATTTTTTCGATTATCGATTTTCGATATTTATCGGGGGTACCTCGACACAAAACCTAGCTAAAAACACTCGCAGACTCTTATAGTACAACTTTCTAAATTTTCAAGAAAATCGGTTCAGGCGTTTCGGAGTCTATAGGTAACGGACACACACATACACACACACACATACACACACACAGACAAAGTTCCGTTTATAAATAAGTTTAGATATATATTGGAGAAAATATATGACAAAATAGACGCGTTTCGTCATTTAGGATTTCATTTGAATAAATCTGTTACGTTTGTGCAACTACAAATGATGGACTACAAACAAGAGATGCTGTGATTTTCTGTTTTTAATCTAGACGATTTCATTACACTTGTTTTTATTTTTGTTTCTATCACTTCTGTTAGTATGTATGCCACAGTGTAATAAAAGAAAATATTTGCCAAGAATAGTGAAATGTTTATAAGATCCAGGACGCAAATTTGCGATCACACGAAAATTTTCTCCCACTTGTCATACATTTTTCCTCAGTATTGTTCTTGATATATAAAAATGCATATATCGTTATCTTATATATATATATATATATATATATATATATATTGTCATCCGAAGACAGATCTGTTTCGCCTTATCACAGCTCATCAGTACGGTTAGATGTCGATTGCTTTTTTACCCAGGATTGAAACCAGACCGAAATGGCGTCAGCAGGCAACTCTACCCCTGGGCTATGGGCGTTCGGGGGAAGTAGGCAGACTTTTAGCGCATATCATTCTCCGCGCCCAATAGCTAGCTCGCTCTAATTCATTTCACTGAATGAGCGACGCGTACATGGTGTGAGAGCGTATATATATATACGCTCTCACACCATGATTGAGCACTCTGGAAGAATGGTAGACTTTGAAAAACAGTAGCTACTCTGGCATGTACGCATCGCTCATTCAGTAATCGATTAGAGCACTCTGGCTATTGGGCGGGTATAATGACAATATACACGCTAAAAAGTCTGCCTTCTTCTGCCGAGCGCCCATAGCTCAGAGGTAGAATCGCCGACTGACGCCAATTCGGTCGGGTTTCAATCCTGGGTTAAAAGCAATCGGAGTCTAACCGTACTGATGAGCTGTGATATAGCAAAACAGATCTGTCTGTGAGAGAGAGAGGCTACAGGGTAAAAAATGATTCGTCTCCATTAGCTTTACGTTCACGGAATGTCGTCGGAAGGTCTATATTCCTTCGTTACGCCAGGCTTAACCTTTCGGCAAGAACCAACCCTGCCACGCACATTGTAGAAAAAAAACCCATTTTCCTCCGGATTTCAGTCGGTGAGATGTAAGTTCCACACGAACACCTTCTTCTCGCGAACCACTGCTTTGTGGAACCGACTCCCACGAGGGTGTTTCCTCGATGATTACAATCTTAACCTGTTCAAGCCGAGAGTTAACCGTTAGCTACAAAGTTCTATCTAACTTAACCTTCTATTTCGATTGGCCTCATGGTACAGAGTGAACATTACTGCAAAACAATATTTTGGTTGTTTCGGGTTTTCTGAATTTTACAAGCATAACTTTTTTCCCCTTCTCATTTTGTTCGCCTCCATATGTAAAATGTCTTCAATACTGACCTTTGGACATATATTGGAAGTATCTCAAACGCTCGATTGATTTGAAGGTTGAGCAAGCAAAATCGGGCAAAATAAGGAATGCATCGAGGGATATAAGAGGAGGGTGATACGAAGAGCGGAGAAAACTGATTGAGTGCGCTTTATTGAATCGCGCAGAAGGTTTGAGATGATTCCGAAAGCGGTTGATTTAAGAGCGAATCCCCCCATGCGGAGAATCTAACTCAGATTCGGAAGTTAACGCACACCCGAACGAAATAGCAAAACCAAATAAACTGGCATGAACACAGGAAGCGCTGGTAGACAAAAAGGCGCGCAAATTTGATGAGAGAAATACGAAGTATGGCCATTTTGTTTTAGGTAGCTGCATGCGACAAATCAGGAAAGAAGCGATCCTGATAAAATTCGGGCCAGCCGGACATGGAGTAAGAAATTGGCTTAACGTGCTTTCGATTTTATTTTAAGATATTTGCTGGATGCAAAAAGATTGTACGCTTTACTGCAGTTAAACAAGAAGGAATAGAAAATGTAATTTATGAAGATAGATAGATAGATAGATAGATAGATAGATAGATAGATAGATAGATAGATAGATAGATAGATAAATAAACAAATTTAGATAGATAGATAGATAGATAGATAGATAGATTAGAAATTTAGATTATAGATAGATAGATAGATAGATAGATAGATAGAAATTTAGATAGATATAAAGAAATTTAGATAGATAGATAGATAGATTAGAAATTTAGATAGATAGATAGATATAAACAAATTTAGATAGATAGATAGATAGATAGATAGATAGATAGATAGATAGATAGATAGATTATAAAGATAGATAGATAGATAGATAGATAGATAGATAGATATAAACAAACTCAGATAGATAGATAGATAGATAGATAGATAGATATAAAGATATAAACAAACTCAGATAGATAGATAGATAGATAGATAGATAGATAGATAGATATACAAACTCAGATAGATAGATAGATAGATAGATAGATAGATAGATAGATAGATAGATAAGAAGAGAGAGAGAGGGTCTAGTATGTCCGACAGAGAATATGTGAGACGTGTTCTATTAGTATACAGAATGATGTTGGTAAGAAAAATGCGATCGATTACCAAAAGCAATCGAAGTTAATTCTCTCTCTCTCTCTCTCTCTCTCTCTCTCTCTCTCTCTCTCTCTCTCTCACGAAAGAGGCAGAAATAAGATGCTGTTGCTGGGTTTGAAATGGCAAACGAAGTGAAAGTAATAGGCATTTGAAACATTGAATATAAACGGGCGATTGACTGGGAGATTGCAAAATAATTAGCAGCTAATGTGCAAGATATGGAGAGCTCAATGAAGGTACTGAACACTATTCTCTTAATTGTTAGAGTGTCTCTGCGGCTCAATTGACAAGAACACCGGCTGAAAATTTTGTCGGTGGGGTACTTTGAAGAAATAAATAGGGGAAAACCAACGACAAAGGACAAGGATTGCTCATGAACTATATATATATATACTGTTAAATATAAGAGACAATGAATGTCTATTATGTTCAATCATGAGCCGTTCTAAACATCGTATTTTGGCTTTAATTTCAGTTGAAAATAAAGACAAAAATTCTCCAACATTTGGATAATTTTTTATTAATTTGCTTCTAAGCTTTCGGCTCACATGAGCCATCTTCAGAGAGATTATTATTATTTAACTGAAATCAAAGCCAAAATACGAGGTTTAGAACGGCTCATGATTGAACATAATAGACATTCATTGTCTCATATTTAACAGTATATGTTTAGAAAATTATTTGCTGCCTCCATACACTATATATATATATATATATATATATATATATATATATATATATATAGTTATGAATGCAATGTAATGTGCTATGGCCATTTGATATATGGTTCTGTTGTCATTTCGCGCTATCACGCAGTATGACGCCATAGAACCGCATTGCAAATTTGCGAACTGCGTTCGTTATTTTTGGTAACTATTGCCGTTGCCTAGCGGAGTTTTAAATCAACACAAAATAAAATCGTCGGTGATGGTGGGTGTTATTGTGTTATCGTCTTAATAACCTCCCTGAAGATGGCTCATGTGAGCCGAAAGCATAGAACCAAATTAATAAAAAATTATCCAAATGTTGGAGAATTTTTTTCTTTATTTTCAACTGAAATTCAACGTTTAGAACGGATCATGATTAAACATAATAGACATTCATTGCCTCTTATTTTTAACTGTATATGTTCAGAAACTTATTTGCTTCCTCGATTCCCTATATATATATATAGTGACAAGCATAAATGTTATTTTCTGTTATAACTCTAGTTTATGTTCGCCATTTTGCCTGATGTTTGGTAATATCTTGTAAAGTTGTTTTAGTTGTATGTGGAAGGAAAATTAAAAACTCATGGTTGAATCCATTTTTTATCAAAGTTCAAAATTACCCCGTGCTAAAATATTGAATACATGACACATTTTCAAATTTCCAATGGAAACTTTGTATTTTAAAAGACTTTAAATATTCAAATTTTCGATAGTAATGTTATGTTATCTCTAACCAACGAGATGCACACAATTGCTTACAAGAAAGTGCGACCGAACATCTGACTCTTTGATGTGCATTCTTCAATTCAAAGTTCAAAAATGGCAAAAACTAAAGAATTATCCAGAGATATGCGAGAAAGAATCATTGAACGTCACAAAGGAGGACAAGGTTACCGAAAAATAAGCAAAGAAATGAATCTAGCACTAAGTACAGTAGTAAATATCATCAGAATGTATAAGAAGTATGGCGACGGTTATTACAACCACGCTCTCCCGTAGACTTACCTGTCACTTTCGGATCAAAGTTCAATTAAACAACATTTCTTAGAAAAACATAGCCATGTAGGTAATATTAGACAGATTTTAGTCAATAACACAATAATCCTCACTCATACACACTGTAAAATGAAACTTTAGATATTGGAGGCCATCTACATTAAATCAAAACAACCCACAATTAATAAAATTACACTTTACTCTGGTCATAACACATTACATTGCATTTAGACATCTGGTTCTGTTAACATTCCGGTCTCTCACGCAGTGTGACGTCATAGAACCGATTTGCAAATTCACGAACTGCGTCTGCTATTCGGTGACTGTTATCGTTGTTTTGCAATGTTTTCTGTCAACACAAGATAAAATCATATATGATGGTGGATGTATTTATGTCAACGTCACTGTAACCTCTCTGAAGATGGTTCATGTGAGCCGAAAGCTTAGAAACAGCATAATAAAAAACTGTCCAAATTTTGAACAATTTTTGTCTTTATTTTCAACTAATAATTAAAGCCAAAATACGATATTTAGAATGGCTCATGATTAAATATAATAAGCATTCATTGTCTCTTATATCTAACAATATATGTTTAGAAAATTATCTACTGTCTCGATACACTAAATATATATATATATATATATGTGTGTGTGTGTGTGTGTGTGTGTGTGTGTGTGTGTGTGTGTGTGTGTGTGTGTATGTGATGTGTCTGTGTGAAATAAATATGAGCTCTGTAAATAAATAATTTTAATTAAATTGAGCCATCTGGCTAGATCAGATTTAATATTGAAATTTTAATAATATTATTAATAGGATCCTTTTGAAATTTTACTTTCAAGCCGCTTCCTTTTCAATACACACACAGACATATATATATATATATATATATATATATATATATATATATATATATATATATATATATATGGGGGGGTGGATAAACTGTCGTCTGAACTAAGCAAAAATGAAAATAACACTGGCATCTCGTTATCAGATATATTTAACAAAATTACACAAAAATATTTTGAAATAATAAAGACTAAATATATTAAGTAAAATTGCCATTGCCTTCAACCACGCCCTCTTGACCCAGGTCAGCACTACATCCTGAAGACACTTGATGTACGCCTTCTTGTGGAGTCTTAGGCACTCATCAACAAATTCGGCAATTCTTTCCTTATTAGAACGACCAGAGTGAGTTTTCCAAGCTGCCGTAACTTTGTAATCACCATTAATAGATAGATAGATAGATAGATAGATAGATAGATAGATAGATAGATAGATAGATAGATATAAACAAATTGAGATAGATAGATAGATAGATAGATAGATAGATAGATAGAAATAGATAGAAACAAATTGAGATAGATAGATAGATAGATAGATAGATAGATAGATAGATAGATAGATAGATAGATAGATAGAGGAGCTTCCGGTGCGAATGCCTATCGTTACCGCATGCCGTTTCCAAATTTCTGACGGAGTGAATTGCATCATTACGCTCTTTTTCTTTTTCTTTTTCTTTTTCTGTTTTTTTTTTTTTTTTCTCACAGACAATGCCACCACTGACCCTACTATACTTTGCAATCAACAAAATAAAAAATAAACAACGCGCATGCGCGAAATTAAAAATGTAAAATAATGACAATTTACATATCGCACACAGTTTATAAAAAATATAGTTTTAAGTTGTACTATATTTATGATACTCAGAGGACAAATAAAGATAAAGACATGGCAGAGCAGCGCTTTATACAACTGATGATCTTGTGCAAATGGATAGCACAGCTTCGTTTGGAATAGGTAACAATACAAAGGATATTAACATCTGTAAAGGGTTAGGGATCTGAAAGGTCATGATCCCTTACGTCCTGAAGGGACACGGCACATAGAAGAAAAAGAAGATATTTATGATGTCCTGACAAATGCGTTTAGCATGACATAGACTGACGCCTCTAGGTATTGGCTCCAGTGACTTAATTAGCTTTTTTTTTTTCATTTAAGTAATTTCACCCCGTTTCTCGTGCTTTTTGGGGTGTTCTTTGTTTTAGTCATGTGATTGAGTTCCTATAAATTGCCACTTTATATTTTTTGCATCAGCCACCTTACCGTGACGAGCCATAGGGTGAAACCTAGTTAGGTTTGTTGGCTCTTACTTAGATTTATTCTTTCTTTGTTGCTCTACTATTGTTTTGAGCGCTTTAGTGTTAGGGTTTTTGTCTCGGGTGTTTTTTTCTTTCCTACGAGTATTTGACGTATGCTCATGTACTTCGTTTGTTTCTTTTTTACTTCCCCTTCTTTCCCTTCCGAGTTTGTTCTCGGTGGGTTTTTCGAGACGAACTAAAATATAGTATAACAATTACTAGTATTAGTATTATTAGTTTTGTTACTATTCCTATTGTTTGCCCGGTTCACACTCCACCCACGTCTATTGAACAGGTGAAGAGGCTCATTCCTTGTTTCCTGTTTAAGATGCGGTTTCCGGTTTTCTCTTTTCCAATCTTTTCACTTTTTTTCGTTTTTTTGTTTTTTTTTTCAATTGGAGTAGATAGACTAAACTATCGCCTGGTTCACAGTCCACCCACGTCTATTGAACAGGTGAAGAGGCTCATCCTTTGTTTCCTGGTTAGGATGTGGTTTCCGGTTTTCTCTTTTCCAATCTTTTTACTCTTATGTAGCCCCTGCGCATCAGTGGCGTTATCGCCTTGCTTGGGGTGATATGATTAAAATATATATATATATATATATATATATATATATATATATATATATATAGTCATCCGCAGACAGGTCTGTTTCGCTGTATCACAGCTCATCATTACGGTTAGACAGCTGATTGCTTTTACCCAGGAATGAAAACCGACCGAATTGGCGTCGGTCGGCGATTCTATCTCTGAGCTACGGGCGCTCGGTAGAAGAAGGCAGACATTTTAGCGTTTATATTATCATTATATACGCCCAATAGCTGAGAGTGTTCTAATTCATTGCTGAATGAACGATGCGTAGGTGCCAGAGTAGCTACTGCTTTTCAAAGTCTACCATTCTTCCAGAGTGTGAGAGCGTAAATAGTCATCCGTAGACAGATCTGTTTCGCTGTATCACAGCTCATCAGTACGGTTAGACTCCGATTGCTTTTAACCCAGGATTGAAACCCGACCGAATTGGCGTCAGTCGGCGATTCTACCTCTGGGCTATGGGCGTTCGGTAGAAGTAGACAAACATTTTAGCGTGTATATTGTCATTATACCCGCTCAATAGCCAGAGTGCTCTAATCCATTATATATATATATATACTTTGATATTGAGCACTTTATTACAAAGTCTTCTTGAAATGCCTTTCTATTAGTATTACACTGAATGTCAGTAGTTTTGTTTTATATAACCGTCCGCAAGATAATAGATAGATAGATAGATAGATAGATAGATAGATAGATAGATATTAATTATCTAAATGAGATAGATAGATAGATAGATAGATAGATAGATAGATAGATAGATAGATAGATAGATAATGATCGATAGATAGATAGATAGATAGATAGATAGATAGATAGATAGATAGATAGATAGATAAATGAGATAGATAGATAGATAGATAGATAGATAGATAGATAGATAGATAATGATCGAATGAGATAGATAGATAGATAGATAGATAGATAGATAGATAGATAGATAATGATCCAAATGAGATAGATAGATAGATAGATAGATAGATAGATAGATAGATAGATGATTCTAAATGAGATAGATAGATAGATAGATAGATAGATAGATAGATAGATAGATAGATAATGATCTAAATGAGATAGATAGATAGATAGATAGATAGATAGATAGATAGATAGATAGATAGATAGATAATGAATACTAGGAGATAGATAGATAGATAGATAGATAGATAGATAGATAGATAATACTGAGATAGATAGATAGATAGATAGATAGATAGATAGATAGATAATGATCAAATGAGATAGATAGATAGATAGATAGATAGATAGATAGATCTAGTAGATAGATAGATAGATAGATAGATAGATAGATAGATATAAACAACTTGAGATAGATAGATAGATAGATAGATAGATAGATAGATAGATAGATAATGAATACTGAGATAGATAGATAGATAGATAGATAGATAGATAGATAGATAGATAGATAGATAGATAGATAGATAGATAATGAATACTGAGATAGATAGATAGATAGATAGATAGATAATGAATACTGAGATAGATAGATAGATAGATAGATAGATAGATAGATAGATAGATAGATAGATAGATAGATAGATAGATAGATAGATAGATAGATAGATAGATAGATAATGAATACTGAGATAGATAGATAGATAGATAGATAGATAGATGATAGACGTACGTACAACAACTTGGAGATAGATAGATAGATAGATAGATAGATAGATAGATAGATATAGAGATAGATAGATAGATAGATAGATAGATAATGAATACTGATATAGATAGATAGATAGATAGATAGATAGATAGATAGATAGATAGATAGATACATAGATAGATAGATAGATAGATAGATAGATAGATAGATATATATTTCTATATTTCTATTTCTATCTAAGGATAACGCGGTTGAATAGCCTTTCCATTTTTATCTAAACAGACGAAGTTTTCATATGGTGAGTATAACTCTCAAATTACCTCAGCGGCATATTGCCTTTGTTCATTGAATTATACCGACCACAAATATTCTTCATAACTGTGTCTTGTGTTTTTATTGCTCAAGAAGCAAAACTACAGATTATTACCATTTTGTAGTACCGCTCTTCACATAAATTTTTTTTTTTCATTTCTTTCGGGGAATAGACCTGCTGATGCAGTTTGTAGGAGGATTATAACTCTGAGTAAATCATATAATAATTTTGCTTGTTCCTTTCTTAGTTAGTTACTTATTTCCTCCGTCCGTTACGCCACTTAATCTCTATACGAGCTTTTCCTTCCCCTTTATCATTTTAAACGCTACTCTCCTCAGCCTTCCTCTCACCTTTGCCAAATGTAAAGAGTGAGAGAGTAGGAGAAGAAAGCCTATAGCATTACCGTATCAGTAGCCGCTTAAGCTGGTGGTTGTAGCAGTAATTGTGTGTGTATGTGTGTGTACTGTACAATATAGTAAAAATAGGTAGGTTTGTTGTCGTATCCCGCGACCTAATAACGAAATTTCTGGCTTCTACACCCTTAGCCATTACTCAGTTGGTCATTTCTGTTTAGAATGCACACAGGAAGCATGATTTTTCAGTAATAAAAAAAACATTTTCTCTTTCAAAATCTCTAACAAAATAGCGTACAGTATTTTCGTCTGTGTATACGCCGGATGTGCGTTGTGGTGCATTGGATATCGACTAGGAACGAGAAATCGGGGAGCTGAGTTCGAATTCCAGCCGAATTCATTGCATTTACTTTCGCGCAAATACCCTTGGGAAAGGTATTAATCCGTCTCTTCCTTCCAATTATGGGTTAAATAGCAGGACAGATTGGGTTCTATAGCCTTGGTCGGCAACCAGTCTACCGCAGAAAGCAATGGCAACCTACTGCTGGATAATCTTCTGCCCAGTCAGTCATGTCTCTTTCGAGACATGATCGCCCAAGCGTGTATCACGTATGGCACTTAACTGACTGATACGCCGCTTAATATAATATAAGAGTACAGTAAAGTAGCTTCTATAGACATTACTTTTATAGATATTTTAATAAAATAACACTCTGTGTTATCGTTATTTTATTATCTAATACCTTTATGTTTGAAGACGTTACTACCATTTGTAGTATGACAAAGTAAAATTTTTCCAGGAAATCATAATTATCCTTCCATTGAAATTCCTCGTACATTAATATGCACAAAAATACTCACATTTTTCGTCATGAAAAACAAAGATGAGGAAAAAATAAAATGAATATTATTCATCATCTGGTTGTTATGTGGTGTTGGAGACGCGGGAGAGAGATACATACTGAGTAGAATTGTTAGTTTGAGATCAAATATGAATCGGAATCCGACATAATGATAAAAGAAAGAATAAGTAATTTGTATACAAAAAAAAAAATTAAATTCAGTTGTTGTTGTCTTTAAGGCCAGTGGATATAAGCGTTGGTTTGTTCCAGTGATTTGACCCAAAGAGTTGTGAGTTCAATACCAGGCTACAGCAGTTGTGAACAAGTAACTTAGACAGTCGGGTTAGAGGGAGATAACTCATTACTAACAAAGAGGCTTCGCACAAGGAATAAGAATTATATAGCCCAGTGATCGTAATAAAGGTTTCGGTTTGAAATTCCAAGTGCCTGAAGAAAGTCAAAGCATACAACGGCCGAAACGTCATACCAAGATGAGGACAATAGTCCGAATAATGTAAATAGTGTAAAAATGAAATAACTGATTTAATGAAAATTTTAGAACTTATTCACAAAGATGCATGCCTTTCCCAGGTACAGAAGTATAAAAATGAGCGCAACAGATACTGCAGAACTTGAACTTGGCACACGTCCATGCAAATCTCCGCCCTCACACTACCCGTGCATCATAATGCGCCATATATCTAAACTTATTTATAAATGGAACTTTGTCTGTGTGTGTATGTGTGTATGTGTGTGTGTCCGTTACCTATAGACTCCGAAACGGCTGAACCGATTTTCTTGAAAATTTACACAGTTGTACTATAAGCGTCTGCAAGTGTTCTTAGCTAGGTTTTGTGTCGAGGTACCCCCGATAAATAATCGAAAAAATCGGGTTATAGAAGGAGTGGTCCGACTTTAATCAAATTTGATACACTCATAGACAAAGGCATGAGAAACGATATTCAGAAGTTTCAAGGTTGCAGTTCTTAAAATAATGCAGAAAATCGATAATATATATATATATATATATATATATATAAAAGGCAAACTGTTTGTGTGTTTGTCTGTTTATCTGTCTGTATGTCTATTTTTTCAGCCCTTTTATTTTATTTTAGTTTTGCTTTTTGCTTCGGGTTTGGCTCTAAGTAGATATAATTGTAGTTCTCAGCCATGATACCATTTACTTAGATGACTTATTTAGCCTTCAAAATTCAGTTTACGACGAAAAAACTTATTTGATATCAATACCAGGAAATCAAAATTTGACTTACATCCATTCATTTTTCTTTCAGTCTACGGTTTCGCTTTAACTGGAAACAACTACTGCTTTTTAGTCTTTCGTGCCAACGTCCAAAGAGTCTGAGCTCCAGGACCATGGATTGGTTTTAAAGCTTTCATTACACCCGAGCAACGCCGGGCTATACAGCTAGTTGAATATAAATATACATTTTCTGCTCAATCTGCATTAGTTTTCGTTATTATCTGTAAACCGCTATGATACTATCCGCTGCGATCGCACATAAGCATAACATTGTAGGAAGATCTTTTTTTAATTTTACAGTGGTATTCCTCATCTACAAGGACAACAGTAACTCGAGATAGATGTTTGAAGAGTAAGACACACAGTTTATGTGAATATGCGGGAGTGATAACAGTTAACACTAAGCGTGAATAGATTAAGAGTGTTGATCTGGAAAGCATCCTCGCGGGAGTCAGTTCCAAAAAGCATTGGTTCAAGAAAGGAAACTGCTCAAGTGGAACTTACATCTCGGCTATGGAATACGAAGGAAATTATAGTAGTTTGATATGTAGCAGGGTGAATCTTAGCCGTGAAGGTTTGAACTGGTAAAACTAAGGAATGTAGTTCATCTGAACACTTTCCATGGAAATAGCGACAGAATAGCGAGAGGCTTGCGACGTCTGTGAGAAAGGGAATGAGGATGGTTCGATACAATGTGCATAGCATGGCTGCTCTTAGCCGTGAAGGTCAGAACTTATGTTACTAAGGAATGTAATTCGTCTGAACACTTTCCACAGAATAAGCGACAAAGTAGCCAAAGATGAAAGGGATTTTAGGATGGAAAAAAATTGTCACCCACAATAATTTTTGACTCTATCGAGGCAGGAAAGTGATAACTGGGCACCTCCTAACCACATATGACAGCATTTTTGATCTGATCGTGTTCTTGTAAATGTAGAGGATAGCAGGAATCAGGTACTTACTGGGGCGTCAAAGGAAATCGACTATTTTTCCAGCGAGGCATCGTATGTACAATTTCTACTTGAAGTTTGGCTTGAGTTTAGCTCCCAAACAGGCGCTTCGTTCATTATGATTGGTGATAATTCTGGGTTAGATTGACTATGGTGGATTGTAACTAGTTTGATTTTCGTGGCATTCAATATAACCAGCCACTTTTCTCCACTGCCATATTAGAGCAAGGTCAGAGTAGGGTTACGTTAGGCGGTATTCACAATAGAAAATTAACAAGTCTCTTACTCTCTTACTCTCAGTGAAATAAGAAATAAATAATACAATATGAGAGAAATTAATCTTTTCTTGTCGGTTAAAAACACTATTTTTTATTTTTTATTTTCGTTTTTTTTTTTTTATTATATTTTTTTATTCCGTTGGATAGCAATATATGTGTGGGGTCTGAACACGTGTTGTGTTTCAATGAATGTTTAACTTAACCGTGCTCCACCTCTCCCTCGCAAAGAATACTTGCTGTTGACATAAACGTTTTACTTCTTCCACTGAGGTAAGCAAAGCAATGAAAGACGGACATTTAAGCAATATCGGTTATTTCTTAAGCTGACGGGCGCACTGACCCCGATAATGAAGGGGTGAGATTTGGATTTTTTCCTCAGAATGGGAGCAGTTATATTTAATCCAGTATGAAATTAAATCATTGGGAAAAGATGTTTCAGTGTAACCTTCGTTTTATCACGTCCAGATTGTTTACCGCTGAAGCAACGGGAAGTGAATTATATATGTGAAAAAAAAACTTTATCGTGGCTAAAATTTCAAATAAATTACTTAAGCACCATACAAAATATTTGGCTATCTCTTCTAATTATCATACATAAAAACTACGGATAAAATATTTTCTAATTTTTACATGCTTCTATCCGTTAGTTTTTTACTAGTTTTAATCTATCGGATTACTGAGGATGTGTTCTAACAGGAGATATAAAGTACGACACAGAAATCCGAAGGCGAACTGGCATGGCAATAAACGCGTTCCAGAAGCTGAGTAAAGTATTAAGACACAGGAAAATTTCCCTAGAAACAAAGAAAAGAGGGCTGGATTGCTATGTGATGTCAGTTCTTCAATACGGCAGTGAATGCTAGACAATATCATCGAAAATGAGGACAAAACTAATCCGTCCCTTCCCTCCAGTTATGGGTTAAATAACAAGGGTAGGACTTGGGGACCCTGCTCTTAAAAACAAATCCAAAAGAATCTTGATACTGGAAAAGAAAAAAGTATTACTAGACACAAAACTTATACAAAAACAACAATAAATTGTTGAAAGAAATAGGTATTACCAGCAATAAATAAATAAAATTTAGTTGGCAATATCAACCTCAGCGGGTCATTACCCGCCGAGGGTGATATTCCACAGAAACAAAACAACCAACAAAAAAAATCTAAATAAGCTAAAAATATGATCGGTACCTGACTTTTTTTGCTCTCCTTTACAAGTACCACATCAGGCCAAAAACGATCAACGCAGACGTTCCCAAGGCTAGCTTCTCGCTTCAACTCACTTTCGGCAAGGAACGGGTGCTTTCTCGGAGCGGCCTCGTGCCTCGAGTGCCTAGTGTGATTTAAAATCTATCTTGATCTCAAGTAAAACTGTATTTTATATTTTACGATACTACAAAAATAGTCGGTACACTGTCAGCCAGTCAGTTAAGTGCCATACGTCATACACGCTTTGGGCGATCATGTCTCGAAAGAGACATGATTGACTTGGCAGAAGATTATCCTGCAGTAGGTTGCATTGCTTTCTGCAGTAGACTGATTACCAACCAAGGCTACAGAACCCAATTTGTCTTATTATTTAACCCATAACTGGAAAGAGAAGAGATAAATTATATTATGTCATAGTAAGTATAATTAGTGGGGGATCAGTTTATTACTTCATAACAATAGAAAGCCGATCTCCCACTTTATGCCCAGTAGAAGTTTTAATTATGTCTCCAACTATTATATTCAGTCAGTCAGTTAAGTTCCATACGTAATACACGCTTTAGGCGATCATGTCTCGAATGAGACATGACTGACTTGGCAGAAGATTATCCTGCAGTAGGTTTCCATTGCTTTCTGCAGTAGATTGATTACCAACCAAGGCTATAGAACCCAATTTGTTCTATTATTTAACCCATAACTGGATGGAAGAGACGGATTAATACCTTTCCCCAGGGTATTTGTGCGTAAGTTAATGCAAAAAATTCAACTGGAATACGAACTCGGCTCTCCGATTTGTCTTTCCGAGTCGATATCCACTGCACCACAAAAGCAAATCCTAAAGTTCACTTGGGCTCAAATGAAAACTTAAAAATGTAATATTTTTTCAATTTTTCAAATTAATTAAATAAAGCAAAATGGTTGCATAAAATAGAAAATCATAAAGTATTGAGGTAAGTAATCAATGATTGTACACTTGTCAAGAGTGTCAATCGATGTAACAGTATTTGTTGCTAGTGCTATGCAAATAACTTAATTAGGGATTAATGATTTGGCCAAGTTCTCATTCACATAATTCTTTTCTTCGTCAACGATATCTTTTTGTCGCGATATCTTGTGATAGAATGCAAACACAAATGGTGTTATGCTTCGTTCAAATGCTTTACTTATCGAAACGGACTTTGTCGAATTCTGCTTTCAGTGCAACCCTGGACCTCTGAGGTAATAAATATAATTGCACAAAGGAAGAACGAGGGCAAAATAACTGCAACTGAACTGTAACTAAATGCAGTCCATAAGAAAGCGTGCACGCAACAGATGGTCAAAGATTTTGTATTCATTACCAGACAGCAATGTTACATATATATATATATATATATATATATATATATATAAGTAATAAATTCATTAGTTTAGTGGTTCTATCCCACAAACCACAATTGATTGTATGTAAGAGTCCCGCTTAAGGAATGGGTTGATTTTACGGCCCAAGAGTCGCTCAATGCACAGAACTTATCCAATACAACAACCGTTCATCGCCATAGATAGGTGAAAATTCAGGGTGTGCCCGGTGATGATGACGCGTCAGCAGATCACAAAAACTTTATTTTGTATCCATTACCAGAGAGCAATGTTATCCTCTCTCTCTCTCTCTCACTCTCTCTCTCTCTCTCTCTCTCTCACTCTCTCTCTCTCTCTCATTTCTTTATTTTCATCAACGACCTCCCAGATGAGATCAAGTCCCAAGTAGGCATCTACACAGATGACACTACAATATACTCCCGCACCAGTAAGAAACCTCTCGTGGCGGACAGACATAATCTCGCTGCGGACATTGAACGGGATCTACACTCTGTGGTGAACTGGGGCAAGAAGTGGCTTGTCAACTTCAATTCGTCTAAGACCAAGCTGCTGTCTGTCAACCATTACAGGCAACCTCTCCTGCCTCCCATAAGCATGGACCAAGCGACTCTTCCTGAGAGCAATACACTACGCCTCCTCGGCCTTAGCCTGTCCTCAGACCTCAAATGGAACCACTATATTGAATCCATAGCAAAATCTACTGCTAAGAAGGTTGGGTCACTATGTCGATCCAGGATGTTTTTTCCGCCTGAATCCATCCTGCATATATACAAGTCAACCATCCGTCCGTGCATGGAGTACTGCTGCCATTTATGGTCAGGCGCCCCTGCCGTTCTCCTCAGTGTTCTTGAACAGGCTCCAAAGGAGAGTCTGTAATGTGATAGGTAATGATCTGGCGACTCGACTGCAGCCACTTCCCCACCGTCAAAATGTGGCCTCCCTTTTTCTGTTCTATAAATACTCTCATGGCTTCTGCTCGGACGAACTTAAGTCACCGGTGCTTCCTCAACAGGTGTTTACTCGTGCAACCAGACTGGCAACTGGGTCCCACCCATTCACAGTGAGGTTAGCCAAATGCAGACGACAATTCTACTCCTGCGGCTTCTTCTCTCGCACTTCCCGCCTGTGGAACTCGCTCCCATATTCTTGCTTTCCTGACAGCTACAACCTCCAGAAATTTAAATGCAAAGTCAATACTCATCTACTAACCACTGGACTGTAGCTCTCTCCCCACCCCCGTATAACCTTCCCTTTCTCTCCACCTATGTATATGTCATCGCACCTGCATTCTCAGCTTTCTATTGCTCCTTTCTAACTAGTTTGTACTCCTCACTCTTTTCTAATTTTTTTTTTACAGTTATGTAGCCCCCTGCACATCAGTGGCATTTCTGCCTTGCTCGGGGTGAAATGATTAAAAAAAAAACTTAAAATGCACGATTCTTTCAAAGTTCCACCAAACGCACAACATGACTTTCTTGCCGAATTGATCTTGTTTTGGAACCTACGGTGTCTCTTTCCCTTTCTGAACCCATCGCTTGTCTCGATTGTGCTGAACTTTTGGGGCAACCTAATATTTTCTTTTTACTTTTTGCCCTTTAATAAAAGTCATTATTTCCCATTTAATCTTGATTCTGTGTTTTTGCGTATTTATACCAAAAACTAACTGTCGAAAAATGTCTAAAAAAAAAATTCAGGCCATTGTTTTTACTTTTAAAATGAAAATTAGTACTGGAAATTTACCCTTCGTCTTTTACCCACAAGTCGAATCTAATGAATCTAATGATAAGTTGGAGCAAAAAAAACGGGAAGTTATGGAGAGCCATGATCATCGACTTGTGTGTTAATGGATAGCAAGTCGGCGACAAAGAAAAATGTTTAGAGGAACAAAGGAAAAAGTTATGGGGCTATGATCGCCAACGTCCTAAAGGAAGAAAGTACACAAAAGAAGAATACTTTAAGCATTTTATCTAAAATTATTTATAAATGGAACTTTGTCTGTGTGTGTGTGTGTGTATGTGAGTGTGTGTCCGTTACCTATAGACTTCGAAACGCCTGAACCAATTTTCTTGAAAATTTACACAGTTGTACTATAAACCTCTGCGAATGTTCTTAGCTAGGTTTTGTGTCGAGGTACCCCCAATAAATATCGAAAATCGATAATCGAAAAAATCGGATTATAGAAGGAGTGGTCCAATTTTAATCAAATTAGATACAGTCATAGACAAAGACCCTGAATTTTAATTCAGATTTTAAAAACGTATGAAACATTGCCGAATATTTCTACTTGTTTCTTTTAATATTTTGTTTTTGAAATAAAGCATCCTCAAATTTTTATAATATTTTACATATTTTTGGGAAGCAAATATATATATATATATATATATATATATATATATATATCATTCTACTGCCACTATTGCGCAGGGGTTTACATGGGAGAAAGTGATGAGAAAGAGTAATTAGTTATAGAAAATGTTGGGAGGAGGGTGACAGGCGGTTAAGGATATCGAGGATGGGAGTTAGATAGATGGGTAGAGTGTTTGAGAGAATGGATGCGAGTTAGTGTGATAAGAGGTGTCTATTGATCTTACATTTAAATTCTTGGAGATTGTAGCTGTCGGAGAAGCAAGTATATGGAAGGGAATTCCACAGGCAAGAAGTGCGAGAGAAAAAGCCTTTAGAGTAGAAATTGCGGTTACAGTTTATCTGTTTCACTGTGAACGGGTGGGACCTATTTGCTAAACTAGTATCTCCTGCAAATTCATACATAGTTCAAACAAATGTCCAGTTATACCATAACTCCGTAGTTTACGTAGAAGGCCAGCTGTCGAACGCTTTGGAAATATCCAAGGCAACGGTTCAAGCTTCATCATTCTTGTCGAGAGCCTGGTATATATACGTTAGCATATCAGCAGTAGACCTGGTGAAGCGGAAACCATACTGTTTGTCCGAGAGTAGCCTGTGGGCTGTGAGATGCTGAACCACTTCGGCGTTGATAATGGCTCCGAACACTTTACCAAATATCGGAAGGAGGTTGATAGGGCGGTAATTAGCGGTGTCCGAGGGTTCTCCAGTATTCTTAAATATAGGAACTACAGAGGAAGACTTCCAACTGGTTAGAAAGCAGGAAGCAGACAGGAAGTCGTTGTAGAGCTTAGAGAGGACAGAGGAGAGTTCAGGGGCACATTTCTTCAAGCCTATGATTGGGATTCCGTACCCTCCGCTCGCTTTGTAAGGGTCAAGTTTTGAGATTATGTTAGAGACCAGCGAGGGGGTAATGTGGACGTCATTCAGTTGAGCCTCAGTTCTAGGTGGGAAGTTGGGTGTAGATACTCCAGACGAATCCAGTTTCGAACTGTGGAGAATCTGCGAGCAAAGCATTCAGCCTTGTCCGCTGAGGAGGTGAGGACCTCAAATGCATTATTAGAGGGGGTATTGAGGTTTTACTCTTGTTAAGCACAATTTTACAGAGTCGCCAGTAGTCTTTAGCGCCGAACTTACAGGATGCTATGCGTTGCTTCATTCTGGCAGCAAACAACATCTTAGTTTCGTTAAGTATCCTTTTACACTTATAACGAGCTGAGGCGAAAAGGCGCCTGTTTTGGTCCGAAGTCAAACAGTATTATATATTTATTTCTACCCGTCTGATTATTTACGATAAATTTTTGTTACGAAAATATGTCATTCGGCAGGATTCGAATGACACATATTTTCGTAACAAAAATTTATCGTAAATAATCAGGCCGGTAGAAATAAATATATAATACTGTTTGATTATAAACAGAATATCTACTTAAATACGAGTATCGATCAAAAATAATATTTAAACAAATCATTTCAAATTGTCGGTTGTTTATAACCAGTTTCGTGAATCTTCGTTTATTTCCGTAACATGATGATTATCGTAAATAATCAGGCCTGTAGAAATAAATATATAATAATGTTTGATTATAAACAGAATATCTACTTAAATACGAGTATTGATAAAAAATAATGTTCAAACATATCATTTCATATATATATATATATATATATATATATAATATTTTGCTGCACATTGCTTTTCTGGGATTTTCCTGCGTACAATAATGGTTACACTATTTCAAACACCCATCCATTTCTGTATGGAACAAGTAAATCTTTGCTTAACAGATGAAATCATATGCGAACCAAGGTTCCGACATGCTTCGTCTGGAAGGCTAACAAAAGCACATTGTTAATCTATTTCGAGGAAAAGTTTTAGCCGTTCGCGCGTCATTGTTTTTTCCGTGTTCGCGGTGAGTTTCCGTGTTCCGATAATTCGAACAACCCCGAGAGGCGTTCGCTTAATATAAATGTCGAATCGGCTTGTCGATTTGCCGTTTCTTATCGCGTGATCCTGCGGAATTATGGCGTACTGGCCATCTTGCTTTTCCCAGCATCAATAAATTCCCACCGTACAACTTCCACCACTCAACTGGCCTCGGGGCGCCTTCCTCATCCCCAACCCCGAAAGAAATTCGTAATGTTATAAAAGATGTTTAGTGATAGAAGACCTATGTTTCTAGTGTTAGCGGCATCTCTGGCCACGCTGTGAGTGTTTCGGTATACTCGATCACTCTGGGGTAATTCGGTGTGTAACAAAATTGACAAGAGAAACCTGAGAGAAAAGAAAAATATGTTTGAGGCTTATACTGCAACATAGGTACTAAGGATTTTACAAATACCATATCCTAATATAATGCTTAGGGTGGGGATATACGTATTTGTAAAGATTTGAAAATAAAGCAGTAGTGAGTAATTTTTTTTTTTTTATAGGTTCATATGTTTCACGTATTTGTTCTCTTTCTTCCTATTCTTCATTTTGGACAACATACATCTAATATAAATTTAAGTATTAATGTTTGCTGTATTATCCCAAGTAGTGGAAACGTCGTTGATTCCTCCTGAAAAAAAGAATTTTTTTTCCAGCTTCAATGAACGATTGAAGAAAAAGCAAAAAAAATTAAAAATGGCAGATTCTTTTGCTTAGACATACCAGGTGTTGTAAGCTTTGATGTGCGAATGGTGAATAGGATAATGGCTTAAAAGAAGCTCTAATTTCAGTCGGGCTTGTTATTTTTACTTATGTACAATAACTTTGGATGTGCGTTGTGGTGCAGTGGATATCGGCTCAGAACGAGAAATCGGGAAGCCGAATTCGAATTCATTGCATTCACTTACGCGCAAATACCCTTGGGAAAGGTATTAATCCGTCTCTTCCTTCCAGTTGTGGGTTAAATAACAGGACAGATTGGGTTCTATAGCCTTGGCTGGCAACCAGTCTACCGAAGAAAGCAATGGCACCCTACTGCGGGATAATCTTCTGCTCAGTCAGTCATGTCTCTTTCGAGACATGATCGCCCAAGCGTGTTTCACGTATGGCACTTAACTGACTGACTGAATATAATAGTTGAAATCATAATTAAGGCTTCTACTGGGCATAAAGTGGGGGATCAATTTTAGATAGTTTTGAAGTAATAAACTGAACCCCCACGAAATATTACTTAATAATATAATACATCTCTCCCCCACTGTACCTATGAGTTAAATAATAGGACAGATTGGGTTCTATAGCCTTGGCTGGCAATCAGTCTACCGCAGAAAGTAATGGCAACCTACTGCAGGATAATCTTCTGCTCAGTCAGGCACTTAACTGACAGACAATAACTTTAGGAAAGGTATGAATCCTCCTCGTCTTCCTCTAACTATAGTTTAGTCATTAAAACATGAATCAGTAAAACAATATTATCTCAAATAATTCTTACAATGTAAAAAAGTATGTTCTGGCTTTTAAAAAAAACTATTATAGGTTGATAGTCCGTAAATACGAATCAATCAAAAAGCGGGTTCTTTCAGAAAGTTCTAAAATAGATTTCTGTTCTCATTTCACACGCTTTCTGAATCCATTGTTTTCCTTTTTTTTTCTGTTTTTATCGTACTGTTTCGACAAAGTTTTTTTTTTTTTTGTCTTAGGTTTTGAGATACAGCATTTCTGTTATTCTGGACGTCTTTCTGACGATTGGGGACAACTAGAGAAAGATTTTTTTCTGAAGACGAACAAAATATTTATAAATTGCAAACACAACATGCACACACACATACATATACATATATATATAATCTATATTGATAAGGGTCGCAGGTTCGAATCCTGCCGTGTGACACACATTTTCGTAATAAAAATGTATCGTAAATAATCAGGCCAGTAGATATAAATACATAATACTGTTTAATTAAAAACAGAATATCTACTTAAATACGAGTATCGATATAAATTAATGTTCAAACAAATCATTTCAAATTGTCGGTTGTTTATAACCAAGTTTCGTTAATCTTCGTTAATTTCCGTAACATGTTTACATTTGTTGACATTACAATACATTTCAGAGCAGATATGGTTGTTGCGGTAAATCGAAAACTGTGTTATATAGGCTTGATTAAACCTCGTTTAGACTAATGGTCATTCGTGGTCGAGAGGTCTAAGACGTGCCGGATCACATGGTAGCTTCCCTTATATGGATAGGGGTCGCAGGTTCGAATCCTGCCGAGTGACACACATTTTCGTAACAAAAATGTATCGGAAATAATCAGGCATAGTAGGCATAAATATATAATACTGTTTCATTACAAACAGAATATCTAATTAGATACGAGTATCGATATAAAATAATTTTCAAGCAAATATATATATATATATATATATATATATATATATATATATATAAGGCTTTGTCTTACCCACTTCCTGATACCCCAATATATATATTTATGTATATATATAGGTATATGTATTTAATCATTTCACCCTAAGCAAGGCATTCCACTGCCACTATTGCACAGGGGGTTACGTTGGGGAAAGTGATGAGAAAGAGTGGTTAGTTATAGGAAATGTCGGAAGGAGAGTGGTAGAAGAATGAGGATACCGAGGATGGGATTTGAGTAAAGCCATCTCTTACCCACTTCCTGACACCCCCGATAACCTGTCACTCTTTCTCATAACTTTCTTTATATGTAACCCCCTGCAAAACAGTGACAGTAAAGTGGCTTGCTTGGGGCGATATGATTATAAAATATATATACATATATATATATATATATATATCGTTTCATATATCATAATCGTTTCACACCAAGCAAGGCGTTACCGCCACTGATGCGCAGGGGGCTACATAAGAAAGTAAAAGTTTAGTCAGAGGGAGAGTGAAGAGAAAGATGAACCTCTTACGGGGGTGTCAAAGAAATAGCAAGAGAAGGCTGTGATCACAGTTGTGAAGACAGTTGCGAAGGTAGAGAGAAAGGAAACGGGTAAGATACACGAGGTGATGTCAAAAGAACTGGAGTCAAGTGGATAAGAGATGGCAATTGACATTGCATTTAAATTCCTGGAGGTCGTAGCCGCCAGGAAAGCAAGTATATGAAAAGGAGTTCCACAGGAGAAAAGTGCGAGAAAAGAACCTGTTCGAGTAGTGTGTCGTATGCATTTGGTCGATCTAACTGTAAATTGGTTGGACCGTGTTACCACTCTGGTTGCATGAGTAAATTCTTGAAGAGGGGTCACCAGTGATCTAAGTTCGTCGGAGCAGAAGCTATGAAAATATTTATAGAAAAGCCACATCCCACCGATGAAAAGGTGGCTGGAGATATATATATTCTTTGATAGGCACGGTCCACGAGCGGACAGACGTGAAAACAAGCTCTGCTATCATTCTTAAGATGAGATTTTGATCTCGAAATATTAATGAATAATAAATAGGTAATACCCAACACCTCATTTTCCTTCCCTTTTTTTTTTTTTACTAAACGCATTTTGACAGCCTTCAAATACCAAGCCATGCACTATATATTCCTTGAAAGGCACGGTCCACGAGCGGACGGACGTGAAAACAAGGTCTCCTCTCATTCTTAAGATAAGATTCTGATCTCAAAATATTAATGAATAATAAATAGGTAATACCCAACACCTCATTTAGCTTCCTTTATTTTACTAAACGCATTGTGATAGGCCTTCAAATACCAAACCATGGACTATATATTCCTTGAAAGGCACGGTCCACGAGCGGACGGACGTGAAAACAAGGTCTCCTCTCATTCTTAAGATAAGATTCTGATCTCAAAATATTAATGAATAATAAATAGGTAATACCCAACACCTCATTTAGCTTCCTTTATTTTACTAAACGCATTGTGATAGCCTTCAAATACCAAACCATGGACTATATATTCTTTGAAAGGCACGGTCCACGAGCGGACGGACGTGAAAACAAGGTCTCCTCTCATTCTTAAGATAAGATTCTGATCTCAAAATATTAATGAATAATAAATAGGTAATACCCAACACCTCATTTAGCTTCCTTTATTTTACTAAACGCATTGTGATAGCCTTCAAATACCAAACCATGGACTATATATTCCTTGAAAGGCACGGTCCACGAGCGGACGGACGTGAAAACAAGGTCTCCTCTCATTCTTAAGATAAGATTCTGATCTCAAAATATTAATGAATAATAAATAGGTAATACCCAACACCTCATTTAGCTTCCTTTATTTTACTAAACGCATTGTGATAGCCTTCAAATACCAAACCATGGACTATATATTCTTTGAAAGGCACGGTCCACGAGCGGACGGACGTGAAAACAAGGTCTCCTCTCATTCTTAAGATAAGATTCTGATCTCAAAATATTAATGAATAATAAATAGGTAATACCCAACACCTCATTTAGCTTCCTTTATTTTACTAAACGCATTGTGATAGCCTTCAAATACCGACACATACATCAAATATTTGTCTTTATTATATTTATGCGGACATTTCTGTTGATATATTCTTCAGCCTTAATGATATGGTTTCAAGTTCGAAGATGAGTTATTTTTTAACTTGTTGGAAATAGAATATGTCTTGTTGTTGCTTTTGAGTTTGGGTTTTGTTTAACGGCATATCAACACCTCGGTGGGTTATTAAATACCAAAACAGATGATAATCGTATTATTTTTTTTTAAATTTCGGTTATAGTGAGAATGTTGATTTAGTTAGATTTTTGAGGAAAAGGTTTTTTTGGGAAGTTTTCTTAGAAAACTAAATATGTCTTCTGTTTTTGTATTTTTGAAAAGGTGCTTTAAAATTAAAGAAACAAGGTTTGGTTCTTTTCATTTTAAGGCATATCAACTTCATTGTGTGATTCAATGCCGACAGGATCTTTAGGATATGTTCGTATTAGTAGAATATTTATTCTTGTTAAGAAATCACTTTATAGATCAGGGTTTGAGTTTATTTTGTTTTACGGTATATCAACCTCAATGTGTTATTTAATGCCGACAAGATCTTTAGGATAGGTTCGTATTAATAGAATATTTATTCTTGTTAAGAAATCACTTTGTAGATCAGGGTTTGACTTTATTTTGTTTAACGGCATATCAACTTCAATGTGTTATTTAATGCTCGACATTTTCGGCAAAGACATAAGAATAATCAAGAATCTCTACTGGCAGCAAACGGCCTGCATACGGACAGGTAACGACCTCAGTAGATACACAAAGATAGAAAAAGGCGTAAGACAAGGATGTGTCTTTTCACCGGATTTGTTCAACCTATACAGCGAGAATATTTTGAGGACCCTAGATGACACACCAGGATTTGTTATTGGAGGCCACAGCCTGAACAACATAAGATACGCGGACGATACAGTACTAATTGCGGACACGGAAAGGAAACTGCAAGATCTCATACAGAAAGTAGCAGTGGAGAGTGACAAGAAGGGACTACAAATAAACTTTAAGAAAACTGAGTGCATGGTCATCAGCAAAAGATACAACCCAAAATGCCAAATACAGGTGGGGGATAACAGAATCAAACAAGTCCAAGAATTTAAGTACCTAGGAAGTGTTCTAACAGGAGATGGAAAGTGCGACACGGAGATCCGAAGGCGAATTGGCATGGCAAAGGACGCGTTCCAGAAGATGAGTAAAATACTAACACACAGGAAAATCTCAATAGAAACGAAGAAAAGAGTGCTAGACTGCTACGTGATGTCAGTTCTTCAATACGGCTGTGAATGCTGGACAATATCATCGAAAATGAGGACAAAACTGGAAGCGGCCGAAATGTGGTTCTACAGAAGGATGCTACGGATATCGTGGACTGAGCATGCAAGCAACGACGAAGTGTTAGAAAGAATGGCAACAAAAAGGAAATTGATGCTGAGCATCAGGAAGAGACAACTGAAGTTCCTGGGACATGCAATGAGGAAGGAGAGCCTGGAGAACCTGATACTGACTGGACAGATAGAAGGAAGGAGAGACAGAGGAAGGCAGCGGATAACATATTTGCAGGGTCTGATCAGGTGGATGACGGAACGGGGGTTGCCAGGAGCAACAGGAGCAAACATACTAAGAGCCACAAGGGATAGGGAGACGTGGAGATCCATGATCGCCTACGTCCTGAAGGGACAGGGCACATAGAAGAAGAAGAAGAAGAAGAAGAAGAAGAATGCCGACATGATCTTTAGGATAGGTCCGTATCAGAAGAATATTTTTCTTGTTAAGAAACCACTTTGTAGATCAGATTTCATTGACGTGTTTTTTGTAAAGAAGGTTTTGTTGAGTGTCAGATATATTACTGGTATATATAATTTTTCTTTAAAAATAAATTGCCGTTAATATTTTTTCTACAAAGATATATTGCTGGTAATATTTTCTTCTACAAAAGTACTGCTGAAATTTTCACTATAAAACTGTATTTTTATATTTTCATAGTGTTTTGACCCTAGCTTGGGGGTTAAATATTTGACCAAAGCTGGGACCCTAACAGGTGCTACTACTCGGGTCAGTGTGGACCTGGGAACAACAGCAATTAAGAGGTGGTTCCATGCTCCTCACAACCTCCCCAATCAGAGGCCTTGCTGCTGGATGCAGTTTATCGTTAACCCTCAGACCGAAAAGTGGTTTTAACAAACCAACATGGCTGATGAGATTTTAAATATTCTTAGGGTTTTCTGAAATTCCGAAAAGTAATCATGTTGTGATTATTTTAAGTAATATTTTTAAGTTTATTTTGTTTTGTTTAAATTTCTTTTGTTGTAATATGTTATTCGAGCTGACTCACGTGTAATTTTAATTCTGACGTCTTCAGAAGGGAATGGATATGTATTTCTTTTCTTTTCGTTGATAGCACTATTGTTTTTGAGAAAATATTCTTTGACCTACTTGCTTTTTTTTTTTATCCGGACGTCTTCTAAAAGGATTGAATGCTTACTTCTTTTATTTTCGTTCGTTGTTCTACTGTTTTTGACAAAATGTTCTTTGAACTTTCTCAGAAGTATTTTATATAGCTACAACTATTGGTAGGAAGGTTGGATCGCTGTATCGATCCAGGAATTTGTTCTCCTCAGAATTCATTTTGTACATATAGAAATCTACCATTCGTGCGTGTATTGAATACTATTGCCATATCTGGTCGGGTGCTGCTTCTATTCAACTCAAAGTTCTTCACAAAATCCAAAGGAGGATCTGCAATGTGATCAATCCCGATTTGACATCTCGGCTTCAGTCACTTTCTCACCGATGTGCTATGGCTTCCCGCTGTCTTTTCTACGAATATTTTTACGGCTTCTGCTCTGACGAGCTTATCTCCCTGGTGCCTCGTCTACACGAATTTACTCGACCTACTAGACTGGCAACTAGGTCCTACCCTTTTACAGCCAAAACAATCAAATGTAACCGTCAATTCAACTTTAGCAGGTTTTTGCAACTCCCCTCCTGTGGAACTCTCTTTTGTATACTTGCTTACTTGATAGAAACAATCTCCAATAGGTTAACTGCAAGGTCAACTGCCATCTTTTATCTCCTTGATTCCTATCTTTCTCTTATCCTTGCTCCGACACCCACTGTACCTTGTTCTTCTTTACTTCACTCTCCTCTCATGTAACCCCTTGCGCACCAGTGGAAGTACTGCCTTACTTAGGGTGAAACAATTATAAAAGATGTCCAAACGTCTTCAGAAGTTATTGAATGCTTATTTCTTTCTCTTCATTCTACTGTTTTTGGCAAAATGTATACTGAGCTTCTTCACTTGAAATTTGGGTCTTTAGCAGTCATGGGGTGTTTATTTCTCGGGCTGAAATTACAATTGTTATATCCGCAAATTCTTTAGAACAATGTTCTCACCAGGGTTTCTCCTCTTCCTAAACAAGTTAGTCAGTTAAGTGCCATACGTGATACAAGCTTTGGGCGATCATGTCTCGTTAGAGACATGATTGACTTGGCAGAAGATTATTCCGCAGTAGGTTGCATTGCTTTCTGCAGTAAACTGATTATCAACCAGGGCTATAGAACCCAATCTGTGCTGTTATTTAACCCATAATTGGAGGAAAGAGAGGATTAATACCTTTCCCAATGATATTTGTGCGTAAATGAATGCAAGGAGTCTAACTGGAATTCGAACTCGTCTCCCAGATTGCCGTTTCGAGTCGATATCTACTGCACCACAACCCACAACCTACAGTCAGATAATTGCCATACGTGATACACGCTGACGTGACTGACTGAGTGGAAGATTATCCCGCAGTAGGTTGCCATTACTTTCTGCGGTAGACTGGTTGCCAGCCAAGGCTATAGAACCCAATTTGTCCTTTTACTTAACCCACAACTGGGGGAAAAAGACGGATTAATACCTTTCCCAAGAGTACTTGTGCGTAAGTGAATGCAAGGAATTCAAGTGGAATTCGAACTCGGCTTCCCGATTTCTCGTTCCGAGCCGATATCCACTGCACCACAACGCAAATCCCGGTACTAGACAAGACAGAGTTTAAAAGCGATTACACGACATTGTAATTGATGAATTACTTTCCACCCTGCCTCCCCTTTCCCACAGACAGTAAGGTTGCCAACCACTCACATATTTATCTATTCTTTTCCCCAGTTTTGACCAGGTAGAGATAAATTCACTTTTGCCTGAGAGACTATTTGTTAGAGATTGATCCGTGTTGCAAGAGACTCATGAAGATAGATGTAGATCTGGTTTGCAAGTAATACAAGAATGTAATGATAGATATAGGTTGTAAAAGAGTCATGAAGGTAGATACAGATCTGGTTTGCAATGATAAATGTGCATGCAGAAACCGATCATGTTTGCAAGAGAGACCAGAATGTGGAGATAAATCCGGTTTGCAATAGAATTTTGAAGGTAGAGACAGACCCAGTTTGCAAGAGAGACAAAAATATAGTGATAAATCCGGTTTGACATAGCGTTTTGAAGATATAGATTCCGTTTGCAAGCGCTTCATGAACGCTGAGATAGATTGCGTTGCAAGTTAGTCATGAAGGTATACGTAGATTCTGGTTACATTAGCGACAGGATTGTAAAGGCAGATTCAGATTGCAGGAGAATGGTAGCGATTTATCTTATTTGCTAGAGAGACACAAAGTTAAAGATATATCCAGTTTACAAGGGAATCGTGAAGGTATAGATAGTTCCGTATTGCAAGAGTGATATCAAGGTAGAGGAACGATACATGTTTTGGAGGCAATAACAGATCCGATTTGAAAGTGAGTCAAATACGGTTTGAAAGATTGTCAAGAAGATAGAGATAGATACGATTTACTTGAGATACACGAAGATAGAGACAGTTCCGGGTTGCGAGAGGGACAAAAGTGTTGAGATAGAACCTGTTGCAAGAAATAAATGACATGCAAGAAAATCATAAAAGTAAAGATAGATCCGGTTTGCAAGTGAATCTTTAAGGTAGAAATATATCCGTTTTGAAAGACAATCATAAAGTTAACGATAGATAGTGTTTGCAAGTGAATCATGATAGATCCGGTTTGCGAGAATATCATGAAGGTAGTGATAGATGCGGTTTGCCAAAGAATCATAAAGGTAGAGGCAGATCCGGTTTGCAATATAATCATGAAGGTATAGATAGTTCCCTTTTGTAAGATAATTATAAACATATAGATTCGGTTTGCAAGAAAATCATGAATGTCGATACACTTCCGGTTTGAAAGATACTCATGAAGGCAAAGATAGTTCAAGTTTGCTAGACAATCATGAAGATAGAGATAGTTCCGGTTTGCAAGAGAATCAAGAAGGTAGAAATAGATCCGGTTTAAAAATGAAACATGAAGGTAGAAATAGTTCTAGTTTGCAAGGGAATACTGAAAGATACGGCTTGCAATTGTATCCTGAAGGTAGAGATAGATGTGGTTAGCAAGAGTATCATGAAGGTTTAGATAGATCCTGTTTGCAAGAGAATCATGAAGGTAGAGATAGTTCAAGTTTCCAGGAAAGACATGAAGATAGTGATAGATCCAGTTTGCACGAGAATCAGGAATTTATAGATAGTTCCGGTTTGTAAGAGAACCAAAAAGTTAGAAATAGATCCAGTTTGCAAGATAATCATGTAGGTAGATATAGTTCATATTGTTTGCAAGTAAATATTGAAGGTAGTGATAGATCCAGTTTTCAAGAGAATCTTGAAGGTAGAGGTAGATCCAGTTTGCAAAGGATTTTTGTGTGTAGAGATAGCTCTGGTTTGCAAGAGAATCATGAAGGTAGAGATAGTTCCGGTTTGCAAGGGATTCATGTGTGTAGAGATAGATCAGGTTTGCCAGAGAATCATGAAGGTAGTGTTATATCTGCTTTGCAAGAATGAAAAGAAGATAGAGATAATTTCTCGTTGCAAGTGGTTCTTGGAAGTAGCGAAAAGTCCAGTTTGCAAAAGAGACCTAACATTTTACTTAGATTCTCTTTGCAAAATAGAAAAGAATGTTCAAATAGACCCGGGTGGCAAAAGAATAAAGATGGTAGAGATATATCCTTCTTCTACGGAAGAAAATTAGGTAATGATAGAACTGGTTTGCAAGTGTTACATGAAGTTTGTGAAAGATATGTTGTACAAGAGAGAAAAGAAAGAGACTGATCCAATTTGTTTGAGAGGCAAGAAGCTACAGATAGAACCACTTTCTATGTTTATTTGTTTGTTTTTTTATGTCAAATCAACTTCGGCGGGTCATTTATTGCCAACTAAACTTTATTTATTGCTGGTAATACCTTTTTCTTTCAACAATTTATTGTTGTTTTTATATAAGTTTTGTGTCTAGTAAAACATTTTTCTTTTCGAGTATCAAGATTCATTGGGATTTGTTTTTAAGGGCAGGGCCCCCAAGAGCTACTCTTGTTATTTAACCCATAACTGGTGGGAAGGGACGGATTAATACCTTTCCCAAGGGTACCAGTGCTTGAGTGAATGCAGGGTATTCAACTGGAATTCGAACTCTGCTCACCTATTTCTCTTTCCGAGCCGATATCCACTGCACCACAATGCACATCCGTCACTATAAGCTTACAGTACCTGATATTCCCAAGCGTCACCCATCTAAGTACTGACCAGGTTTAACATTGCTTAACTTCGGTGATCGAACGAGAACCGGTGTATTCAATGTGATAGGCCATAAGCCACACTTTGTAGGAGTGACATGTAGGTTGTAATAGATTCACACCAGACTATATGCGGCAGCAATATTCAATGCTACAACGAATTGTAGACTTACAATTATGTAAAATGTATTCTGACAAGAAAACTTCTCTAGCACAACACAGTAAAAAATATTACTTAGAAGCAGACCTATCAATTGATTTATTAAAATCTTTCAACCTCATTTCAGCGAAAAACCTTCGTCAGTCTCTTGGAGGTTATCATCTGTCATGCTGGTGAGAATCAAAGTTTTGTCTCAGACAATTAAACGAGAGCATTTTTATTTTCAAGATGTTAGAATTAGCATGCCATTCCTTGCCCCAGTTACCAACAGATTGTGGATCATTTCTTAGAGAAACTGTCAATTTGACCCTATCGAACCGATCAAGCTTAGTACTAAGACAAGAATAAAAAAATTAGTATTGCGTTGTTCTACAATAGGTGATCACTAGTCAAATTTTCTTCTGTCTAACTCTTTACGCTGTAGCTTTTGGTATCTCCTTTCTTGGGTTAATAAACTAAATATTTATTATCCGATCTTAATACGAACTTCTTTCCTAATAAACATTGCTGAGTTTTGTCTGTTTTCCAAACAATTGCCAATGCCTTCTTTTTAATATTTAAAAAATTTATTTCTGTTGTCATCAGTCTTTTTGAAAAGTGCATTACCGGAGGGCCTTTTTGCGATATGATTACTGACTTTTGGCAATCAACGATTTTTACAATACGTTTTTCTGCAAGTATCTTTTTTAAATCTTCAAATGCTAAGTTTTGCCTTTGAATTCTTTTGAACTCAATCAGCAAATAGTTCTATTAAGTCACTCTCTTTTTGATAGGTCTTCTTCTATGTGCCTTTCCCTTTCAGGACATAGGCGATCATGGCCTTCCGCGTCTCCCTATCCTTAGTGGCTCTTAACACGCTGTTACCCTACCCAAACCCTGCTAGGATATAAATATATAGAAACTAACATGGTCACAAAGTGAGGGATCAGTTTATATACTGATTATAATATAGAATTGATCCCCCACTTTATATCTGTAACATAATTTCTTTCTTGTTTATCAAATTCTGATTAGGTATGAATCCACCACTTTTCAATACTGATTAGTTATTTGTAACTCTTAGTCTATGTGCCATGGCCCTTCAGGACGTAGGCGATCATGGCCTTCCACGTCTCCCTATCCCTAGTGGATCTTAGCACGCATTCTCCTATAACACCACGTTCTGTTATCCATCCGCTCAGGACTTTCAAATATGTCATCCGCTGCTTTTCTCTGTGTCTTTTTACCTTTATCTGACCTGTTAGTACCAGATTCTCCAAGCCGTTCTTCCTTATTGCATGTCCCAGAAACTTTAGCTGTCTTTTCCTGATGCTCAGTATTAATTTCCTTTTTGTTTCCATTCTTTCCAAAACCTCATCATTGCTCACATGCTCGATCCATGATATTCTCAGCATCCTTCTGTAGAACCACATTTAAGCTGCTTCAAGTCTTTCCTTCATCTTTGATGATATTGTCCAACATTCACTGCCATATTGAAGAACTGACATCACATAGCAATCTAGCACTCTCTTCTTTGTTTCTAGTGAAAGTTTCCTGTGTCTTAATACTTTACTCAGCTTCTGGAATGCGTACTTCGCCATGCCAATTCGCCGTCGGATCTCTGTGTCGCACTTTCCCTCTTCTGTTAGAACACTTCCCAGGAAATTAATTTTTTGTACCTGCTTGATTTTAATATCCCCCACCGGTATTTGGCATTTTGAGTTGCTCTTTTTGCTGATAACGATGCATTCGGTTTTCTTGCAGTTTATTTGTAGTTCCTTTTTGTCACTCTCTTCGGCTACCTTCTTGTGGTCTCCTTTCCGTGTCTGCAAACAGCACTCCAGCACTCTCCCTCTTATAATAAAGACCGTTGTGGACATATATATATATATATATATATATATATATATATATATATATATATATAACTTTCAACCTCATTTACTATAGTACATTTACTCAGACTATAGTATTTACGCTCTCACACCCTGATTGAGCACTCTGGAAGAATGGGAGACTTTGAAAATAGTAGCTACTCCGGCATATACGCATCGCTCATTCAATAATGAATTAGAGCACGCTAGCTATTGGACGTGTGTAATGATATACTCGCTAAAAGGTCTGCCTTCTTCTACCGACGCTCGTGGCCTAGGGGTAGAATCGCCGACTGATGCCGAGTCGATCGGGTTTCAATCCTGGGCTTAGGAAGCGATCGGAGTCTAACCGTACTGAAGAGCTGTGATAAGGCGAAACAAATCTGTCGGCGGATGACTATAGTGTGTATATATATATATATATATATATATATATATATCCCTCCTGTCACGGTCATCGAGAAAAAGAGACAACAGCGAAGGCAGCGTCGCCTCGGTTCGTTCTCTTTATTACCAGTTATGAAAGCTCTTGCCACGTGTTTGCTCTTTAGGAGTGTGTTTGAGTTTTTTTTTTTTTTTTTTTTGTTTTGTTTTTTGCTATAATTATTTCGCCGGGTAATGTGCGTTGTGGTGCAGTGGATATTCTCGGAACGACAAATCGGGGTGCTGAGTTCGAATTCAAGTTGAATTCCTTGCATTCACTAGGGAAAGGTATTAATTCGTCTCTTCCTTCCAGTTATGGGTTAAATAATAGGACAGATTGGGTTCTATAGCCTTGTCTGTCAACCAGTCTACCGCAGGAAGCAATGGCTACCTGCTGCGGAATAATGTTCTGCCCAGTCAGTCATGTCTCTTTCGAAACATGATCACCCAAAGTATCACGTATGGCACTTGACTGACTGACTGAGTGAAGAACATATATATATATATATATATATATATATATATATATATATCTTCTTGTTGCCGTCATTTTCGGCTATTACAAAAGTTAACCAATCCTAAAACGAATTGAAACTCTTTTTTATTAGTTGACATAGATACCTCTGAATTTTGTTTTAACTTTGGACCTAATGCAAACTTTTGATCCATCTTTTGAAATCTGATATCCTAAATATAATACTTTATCGCAATCAAATTCACATCACTGTGTTTCTTGACATCCCAGTATTTTTAACTTGTTTACAATATGTTCTGTCTTTTTTTGTTTATTCATCTTTAATGATGGCACTGCGGCAAATATCATTTTGATATTTTTATGTTTCTATATTGTCATTTAACATGTTTTCCATTTCTTTCCGAAAAATGCCATTTGCCGTTTTCACTACAACAGGCATTCTCGTCCATCGTAATAACCCTATGGGGGTGTTTATTGTGGTAATTTCCTTGAATTTATCATCAATCTATATTTCATTATAGGCAGATTTTAAATAATTCTTTTGTGAAAATTCAGTGTCCGATAATTTGTGGATAGCGGTTTTATATTGGGAATAGAAAATTAATCATATTTTATGATTTACGCCTATTTTAAAATCACCACATATTCTTAAGTCTCCGTCTGATTTTCGCAAAAATACAATTTGCTGCCACTTGGAGGAAGATGCTCCAAAATCCCCCCCCCTCTACTATTTTATCTAACCACTAAAGTAAGGAAGTGAGTAAGTAAATTACGGAATTCAAAATAGGAGGGGGTACTATTTTTATTTTAATTATATACTCGCTTGTTACCCCTTTAACACTTAAGATTTGACTTTTTTCTGATTTAAGGATTTGATAAATTTTGACGTATTCACCTACAGAACATCTATTGCTAGGAGTCCATGGGTGTTTTTTATATTCCACAACTGTAATGAGAATAATGTCAAATCGATTCCAAAGTTTCCATTTAATTGGCCTAAATTCTTATAAAAGGCCCAGCGAACTGTCTCAGTTTTACATTACTTTTTATCATTTTCTGTTTACCCATTTTTCACAGAAATTTCTTGAGATTAAAGTTACCTTAATCCTTGCCACTTGCATTGAAAAAGCCATGCCATTTAATTTATTTTTTTCAAAAGAATTCTTTTACTTAAATCTTTGTATTCAAAAAACATCAGCAAATCTCTCTCTTTCCAATTTTTCTTCTATTGTTTGTTTTTTTTTTAACTTTGTATACAGTCCAAAAATTATTTTTTCTTTGGAATTTACGAAAAACATTCCAAAAGTGGGTCACTTTTTTTCTGTCATTTTCATGCTCACAGTGTTTTCATTTCTTGCGTTCATTTCTACACTGTACATTTCAACATCTTTTAGTAGAATTATACTTTTTAAATAATTCCAGTTGTTGTATAACTTCCACCCATGAAGTTAGGGTGCTGTGAGCGTTTAGTGACGGATGTGCGTTGTGGTGCAGTGGATATTGGCTCTGAAAGAGAAATCGGTGAGCAGAGTTCGAATTCCAGTTGAATGGAGGTTGATATGCTATAAAACAAAACAACCAATCAACCAATGCAGTTAGGAAAAAATTATTCAATTGTAATTGTATCAATATCTCATACTAGCAGTATAGCCCGGCGTTGCTCGGGTGTAATGAGAGCTTTAAAACTAATCCATGGTCCTGGAGTTCAGACTCAGCCTAAAGAACATTTGTGTGAAGTTTGGTGAGAATCGGAATAAAAATTGTGAATTTGTATAAAGGACATACAGACAGATAAACAGACACACACACACAAACATCTTGCCTTTTATATATATATATATATATATATTATCGATTTTCTGCACTATTGTAAGAACTTCAACCTTGAAACTTCTGAATATTGTTTCGTATGTCTATGAGTGTATCAAATTTGATTAAAATTGGACCACTCCTTCTAAAACCCGATTTTTTCGATTATCGATTTTCGATATTTATCGGAGGTACCTCGACACAAAACCTAGCTAAGAACTTGACGCTTATATTACAACTGTGTAAATTTTCAAGAAAATCGGTTCAGCCGTTTCGGAGTCTAAAGGTAACGGACACACACACACACACACAGACAAAGTTCCATTTATAAATAAGTTTAGATTTATGATATATATCAGTTATACCTTCCGTCAACAATAATTGAATCAATTCCTCTTCTATAGTAAAATCAATTAGTCTTCTATAGTAAAATCAATTAGTCTTTCTATAGTAAGATCAATTCGTCTCCTATAGTAAAATCAATTATTCTTCTATAGTGAAATCAATTCGTCTTCTATAGTAAAATCTTAAGATCCCAGTTCGAAGAATCTGACAGCTTCTGTAAAGAAATTGTATCTTTGATTGATTTTGTTCCTGTTTAATGAACATAAAGTTAGTTCTTTCCGTAATGAGAAGTTTCTTTTTTAGCTTATAAATTCCTTGCTTTCATTTTTAAATATCGACGAAAGTCAAATCTATAACTGGTTGGCATATGATATTAACATAAATTTTCTTTATAGTTTCAGAACCTGCTGAAGCTAAAAAAAAAAGTCGGTTATTTCATTTTCTCCCTCATCTTTCCTTAGTTTTTTTAATTTTTAGCCCTAGCCTGGGCTGCAAATCATCAGATCCAATTCTCGAAAATTTCTAGTTTGTCCAAGCGACTTAAAAATCCTATTGGCGACGCCATAATGTTGTACTACGTCACGTGGTCAATCCTCTTTGACTCTCTAGTTTATAATTCATTTCTCCTGTAACCAACATATGCAAGACTATGCTTCAGCGGGAATAACAGAATCAAGCAGGTACAAAAATTTAAATATTTGGGAAGCGTTATAACAGAAGACGGAAAGTGCGACACAGAGATCCGAAGGGGAATTGGCATGGCGAAGGAAGAATTCCAGAAGTCTAGTAAAGTATTAAGAAACAAGACAATTTCGCTAGAAACTAGGAAGAGAGTACTGGATTGCTACGTACTGTCCGTCCTTCAATATGGCAGTGAATGCTGGACAATATCATCAAAGATGAAGGAAAAACTTGAAGCAACTGAAATATGGTTCTACAGAAGGATGCTACAAATATCATGGATCGAGCATATATATATATATATATATATATATATATATTCGTCATCCACATACAAACCTTTTTCACTGTATCACAGCTCATCCATTTGCTTTTGGCAGGGATCGAAATTCGACCTATTTGGTGTCAGTCGGAGTCGCTGACCCCTAAGACATAGGCTCACGGAATCAGAGAAGGGAAAGTTTAGCGTGTTATATATAAGCGGTGTATACATACGCCAGTCACCGAAATAAATCAATTCATTGCTGAAAAGTTATGCATAAATCGCAGAAGTGGTAACTGTTTTTATTAAAATTTTCCTCACTACAGAGCTCAATCGTAATGAGAGCATAATATATATATATATATATGTGTGTGTGTGTGTGTGTGTGTGTGTGTGTGTGTGTGTGTGTGTGTGTGTGAGAGAAAGAGAGAGAGCGTATTTTCTTTTATTTTCCTTTCTTTTTCTCTCCTTGCGTTTGAAGGATTTTTCCTTTCTATTCTGTTTCTTTTTCCTGTTTGTTCCTCGACATTTTTACCAACTAGATTGCTAGCATTGCCAAATTATTACCCATCATGCACTGGACAGTCTCGGACGTAGTTCGGGCCGAGTTAGTAGTTGCGCGGCTCGGGACAACATGGCATTGATGGTTTTGAACGATTTCAAGATGGCGGTAAAATAAAAACTGCCAAAATGCCACTCAAATCCTGAGATTCTGCCAACAATCGCTTGAGAGAATCAACCTCCATTCGCAGGGGCACAAGAAATACTCCCAACGGAATTTCCATCTGACCCTGTTACCACTCACCCACATAGAAAAAATATAGACATGCAGACATTTTTCTTTTTTTGGCTATAGTTATTATTCTATTCCGTGATATAGTCAGTCAATGGATAATTACTGGGTTTTGCGTGACAGGATAATGTTATTTTCTTCGAGAAACCTTCTCTTTTAAAACCATTTCTGTATATATCTCGGTTTTAATCGCCTCCCACCATACCTTTGCCTCAGTCCACATATTATCAACTTCCCCTTTTTGGTAGCTCAGTGGTAAAGAAACCGGAAAATTTCGGTGTTTATTGGTTCATGCGATTTAAAATGTAAAGCTTATTGTATCAACACACACACACACACACACACACACATATATATATATATATATATATACATATGTGTATGCTGATATAATAAGCTTTAGATGTTAAAGACTATCGCCCGGTTCACACTCCACCCCCGTCTATTGAATAGGTCTAGAGGCTCATCACTTGTTCCCCGTTTAGGGTGTGGTTTCCGGTTTTCTCTTTTCCAATCTTTTCACTATTGCGTAGCCCCCTGCGCATCAGTAGCGTTACCGCCTTGCTTGGGGTGATATGAATAAAAAAAAAATGGTATGTCTGTTCCAATCCTCCTTTATGTATGTGTATATTTTCTCCCTTAAAAATCTGTTATTTAATGTATGTATTCTTTATTCCTGTGCTTGAATATGTTTATATGTGTGATTTGATGTATATATTCTTAATTTATTTCCGATTTAAATGATACAGTGTTCATTTCCACTTTTAAAAACCGTTTTTTTTTTTTGTTAATATTCTGACTGAAATTAACATTTTTTTATTTTTCAACCGACTGAATTAGACATTTGTTTTTCTTTTTTACACTGTCGAAATAAATTCTGGATTTATAACTGTTTAATTATGTGTTGAGTCTTTCTCTCAATGTATCTGTCATCGCACCTGCATTCTCAGCTTTCTATTGCTCCTTTCTAAATATTTTGTACTTCTCACTCTTTTCTAATTAATCTTTTTACAGTTATGTAGCCCCCTGCACATCAGTGGCATCTCTGCCTTGCTCGGGGTGAAATGATTTTTTAAAAAATTACATATATATATATATCCTGAGTAAAAAGCAATCGGCTGTCTAACGAGATTTATCTCTTCATCATGCAATGTTCAGTTTCTATGGTAAAAATGGTTAACATTTCCATTTCCAATTTCACCATAGATATTGAACATTGCCTGATGACGATATAAATCTCGAAACATGGAAATTTCCGTGTCGTGATGTAAATTAAATAAATTTTATTAAAAAAACAAATTTGATTATATTAGGCTCGACGATATATGTTGTATTGAGCACTTTTTAAATAAAAAAGTAAATGTTGGAGATTCTGTTAGTTCTCTTCATCTGAATATCTATCTATATATATATATATATATATATATATATAAGATAAAAAATTTTAAGTGTATCTATCTATCTATCTATCTATCTATCTATGTATCTATCTATCTATCTATCTATCTATATATATATATATATATATATATATATATATATATATACATGCGTGTGCGCATGTGTAGGAAGGAAGGATCTAGAAAAATAGATACATAAAAAAACCCCTGGGTCCTTATGTTAGGTAGATGTGCGGGTGGTGTAATAGACAGTGGCTGTGTATGAGAAATCGAATTGCCGTGTTCCATTTCTAGTCGGGTTCGTTCTATTCGTTTACGAGCAGATTTTGCTCTATGGAACCCCCACCATGTAATTTCAGTAGTTTAATGAATGTCCATAAAAAAAAATCTTGTGAGCCGAAAGCTTAGATCAAGGACCAGCTTCATAAAAATTATCCAAATGTTGTACAATTTTTGTTTTTATTTTCACCTGAAAGTTTTATTTTTAAATATAACAAAGAATGTCTACTATGTTTGATCATGAGCTGTTCTAAACTTGGTATGGTTTTAAATCAACCATACCAAGCTTAGAACAGCTCATGATCAAACATAGTAGACATTCTTTGTTATATTTAAAAATAAAACTTTAAATATATTAAATACGACACATTTTAAATTTATTTGCTTAAATGTTACTTTTTAATGGATATTCATATTTGAGTGGATGCGCTGTTTTTATAATTAAACAATATATTTATTTACATCTGCCGGCCTGAATGTTCACCATATTTTTCTAACAAGATTTCTCGTATAATCAGGTTGACGCGCACACGCTCTAAAAGCAAGTTAACAGTTTTCATTTAGAATTATCCACTTGGCAATAAATACTAAAAACAGTTTGAAATACCTCATTTCTTTAAAAAGAAAACTGGGGTTGCCTAATAATTATGACCGACTAGCAGTATAGCCCGGCGTTGCTCGGGTGTAATGAAAGCTTTAAAACTAATCCATGGTTCTGGAGCTCAGACTCTTTGGACGTTGGCACGAAAGACTAAAAATAAATAGTTGTTTCCAGTTAAAGCGAAACCGTAGACTGAAAGAAAAATGAATGGATGTAAGTCAAATTTTGATTTCCTGGTATCCATATCAAATAAGTTTTTTTCGTCATAAACTGAATTTTGAAGGCTAAATAAGTCCTCTGAGTAAATGGTATCATGGCTGAGACTAAGAACTACAATTATACCTAATTAGAGCCAAAACAGAAGCAAAAACTAAAATAAAAGGCCTGAAAAAATACAGACACACACACAAACATCTTGCCTTATATATATATATATATATATATTATCGATTTTCTGCACTATTGTAAGTACAGCAACCTCCTTGAAACTTCTGAATATCGTTTCTTGTGTCTTTGTCTATGAGTGTATCAAATTTCATTAAAATCGGACCACTCCTTCTATAATCCGATTTTTTCGATTATCGATTTTCGACATTTATCGGGAGTACCTTGACACAAAACCTAGCTAAGAAAACTCGCAGACGCTTATAGTACAACTGTGTAAATTTTCAAGAAAATCGGTTTAGCCGTTTCGGAGTCTATAGGTAACGGATACACACACACACAAACACACACACACAAAAAAAAATTCCATTTATAAATAAGTTTAGATAGTGTGCATAGATAACACCTACATACTCTGGCCTTACAAGGAAAAGGTCCCGCTATTAATAGACCATTTGAACTCAGTAACATCATCGGTACAGTTCACAATGAAGAAAGAAAAAAAACAACAGACTAGCATTTCTAGATGTAATAATATCTCGAACAGAGAATGGGTTCAATATTTTCTTATATTGCAAATCAACATTCACCGAACAATACCTCAAATTCGTCTCCTTCCACTCATACATTGTAAAGAAAAGGTTCGTCGGCTGCCTACACCATCGATCAAAAGTCATAAGTGGCAATCCAGAAGCTAAAAATATAAAGAATAAACAGGTTGTCCCTTTAAGATAAGACTACAAAAACACCATGAAACTCTAACACACGGAGAAATGGAAAAATCAGCCAAGGCTGACCATGTTTGGAGGAAAAGGAGAGATCACCGCTCTTTGTAGGATGAAGTTGAAATAATAGACAGAGAACATCAGTAGAAAATACGAAAACTAAAGAAATCAGCGCATATGTTAGGCTACAAAAATCTGCTAAAATAATATGGGAAACCAGTAATACGAATTACTATAAAAAAAAACACAGCAATAACAAAAAATTGTAAAATGAGATCTGGTTAATAGGTTCCCAGAACTGACTCATTGGCATATAGCCCAGTGTTTGGGTAATTGAAAGAATGATTTGATTTGTGAGGAAACAAAAACTTGAAGTGTTGAGTTACTAACAGGAATCAACTGAAACTGAAATATCAAATATCAAAAAAACGCATGGTGTGAGAAATTAGAACAATTTTGTAGACTAAATAGAGTGTTTGGCTCGAAATTCCAATTCCACCTGAAGAAGGCCGGAGCGTACAACGGCCGAAGCGTCCTGTATGTGGCAATAAAGATAAGTATAACAGTCTGTGCGGTGTAAATGGTGTAAATAGTTGCAATATCTCATCTCAGAAATATAGACAGATATATTTTTCTTCTATGTGCCCTGTCTCTTCATGACGTAGGCGATCATGGCTTTCCACGTCTCCCTCTTCGCACGCCTTCTCCTGTTACACCATGCAACCCTCGTTCCATCATCCACCTGATTAGGTCCTTCAAATATTTCATCCGCTGCTTTCTCCTGTCTCTTTTTCCCTCTATCTGGCCTGTTAGTATCAGGTTCTCCAAGCCCTCCTTCCTCATTGCATGTCCCAGGAACTTCAACTGTCTCTTCCTGATGCTCAGTATTAATTTCCTATAGACAGATATACATACGTATAAATGCACATATTTAGACACTGACACACACGAATACATATACGCATAATGTCCTCTTAAATTTGAGAAAAAAGAGAAAGGGAAGAAGACCTTGTGAACTGAAAATGGCAAGAAACGTCTGAAATCACCCCCTACCCAAAATGAAACTGGTGTGCTTTCTATCATAAACAAATTATTATTTTCTCAGAATTATCATAAACAAAAGGTGTTGCTTCCCTCTGTCTTTTATACGAGTATTTTCATGGCTACTGCTCTGATAAAACCTCTTTCCCTGGTGCCCCGACCACATCCAGCGTGCTACTAGATTAGCATCAAGTTCCCACCCTTTTACTGTCGAAATAGTTAAATATAACCGCCTCTTTTACTCTAACAGTTTCTTTTCTCGCATTTCCTATTTATGGAACACCGTTGCGTTTGCTTGCTTCCATGATAGCTGCTATCACCAAACGTTTAAATACAACATCAATTGCCATCTTCTTTCTCCTTGATTCCCATTCTTTACGTATCCTTTCTTCGACATCCCATGTATCTTGGTTTTTCTCTCACTGTAACCCCCTGCACACCAGTGATAGTTTTGCTTTACTTGGGGTGAAATGATTATTAAAAAAATTCTCACAAAACGTCTATATAAAAAAAAAATTACTTCTGATTAATTTCCTCGCTTAATTTTATAAATACTTTGATGGTAATTGTTCTGGTGAACTTTCCTCTATGGTACCTTGGTTTTATTAATTTAAGCGCAATACTAGATTGGCAGGTAGGTCTCATTCTTTTACAGTTAAATGCTTAGATGTAGCTGTAAGCTCCATGCTAACTTTTTTCCTCGCAATTCTCGTTTGTGGAACTCCCTTCCAGCTCCATGCTTTCCTGTCAACTTCAATCTGCAAAACATTAAATGCAATGTCAATCGCTATTTACGGTTCTCCTCATTATTTTTTTCTGTTTCTGCTCACTATTATTGACCCTGTTTTTAATTCTTCCACACCCTGTAACCCCTTGAGTCTTGGTGGCTTTACTGTCTTGCTTGGGTGATACCGATATTAAAATGAAAAGAAAATGGAAAATAAAGTAAAAAAAAAATGGAACTGCTGTTGCTTTCATAAACAAATTATATTTTCTCTGCTTTATCAATAATAAAAGACATTAACCTTATTTGATGTTTATTTCTTACAAAATACCTATAAAAAAATACTTACGCTTAATTGCCTCGCTTATCTTCATTTGATTAGCATTTGTCCTTATTTCTTAGATGAGATAGTATTCACACTATTTACAGTATTCGGACTATTGTCCTGATTTTTGTTGCCATTTATACAACGTTTCGGCCGTTGTAAGTTCAGACCTTCTTCGGGTGTTAGGAATTTCGGAAAGGACCCTTTATTACGATCACTGGGATATATCATTCTCATTCCTTTGTACTACAGCAATGGGGAACAAGTAATTTTGAGGATTTGACTACCAAAAAGACTTCGCACGTAAATAGTGTTCATTTGATTAGTTTTCGGATGTTTTTAGCTGAAAAGGTTTTCTCGATTTTCTTTAAAAATCGGAAAGTTTAGTAAATATAGATATGAACACTTAAAAAAATTGACGCTAAAGTTCAATTTTGATCAGAACTGAATTGGAGAAAATTTTCATATATTTTCATAAAGTTTTTGCTCGGTATTAAATTTTTAATAAAATTTATAATTTAACATTTAATAACATTTGAATAGATCCTTGCAGAGTAAGTAGGATATGAGCAAAAATTAATTCTACACACAATTTTTAATGAAATCTTCTCTCCTTCATATTGGTTGTCCGGAAAGTTTGTTCTGATTTTTAGTCGTTTAGTCGTTTGAAGACGTCAAATTATTCGGCATATATAATGGATTTGATTATTGTTTAACAGCATATTAACCTCTGTGGGTTATTAAATGCCAAAAATCTGGGCTGTTAAGGTATTTTTTTAAATGTTAGATTATAGTGAGAAGGTTATTTTTGTCAGATTTTGATGAAAAAAATTTTTTTTTAATTATTTATTTATTCATAATTTTTTATTTAGAAAACTGCAGATGTCTTCTGGTTTTGTAATCAAAAATGTATTGCTGGTAATAAATTTTTCCTTCAAAAATGTATTATGGCAGTAATTTTTTTTTCTTCAAAAATGTGTTATGGTAATAATTTTTTTCCTTAAAAAATATATAGTTGGTAATATTTTTCCTTCAAAAATGTGTATTTTTCTATAAAAGTCCAATTTTATGTATATATTTCTATAACAGTCTATTTTTACACTTTCATAGTGTTTTGACCCCAGTTTGGCGGGGGGGGGGTAACTATTTTCTTATAGCTGGGACCCTAACAAGTGTTACTACTCTGGGTCAGGATGGACCTGGAGACAACAGCAATTAAGTGATGGTTCCATGCTCCTCACAACCTCCAAATCTAAGTTCTTGCTGCTGGATGCAGTTTACCATCATACCCAGGACCGACAGATATAACATGCTTACATTTCTGATTAGAGCACACTTCAAACTATCTCTTGAGAACGAAAGTTTAAAATTATTTAGTTAATGTTAATTTTTAATCCCTAGAAATATGAAAGATTATAAGGTCTAACTTAGAGGCTTGATGATTATTTATTGCTAAAACTAATGCTTTGAAGCAGCAAATAAAATATGTGCAGTGTACGGTAAATGTGCATCAGTTGACAGAACTGTACAGAAGGCAGACCCCCCACCACCACTACAGATGATGACTAAATGAAGACATTGATTGAGAATTACACATCGCAGGAATTGGCAGAAACACTAAATTTATCAAAATCCACCATCCATGAGCATTTATTGAAGATTGGCTACTGAATTTGATACTATGTTGAGGTAACACATGATCTGAATGAAAAGAATCTTTTGGGTCGCATTTCGATTCGTGATTTGATGCATAAACGCAATGAAAATGCACACTATTTGAAACAAATTGTGACGGGTGATGAGAAATGGATCGTTTACAACAATGTTTAGCGAAAATATCCTGGGGTAAGCGACATGAGATCTTCATCCTAAAAAGTGAATATGGTGGTATTGGAAATGAATTCTGTACTATAAACTTCTGCCAAGTAACCAGTCAATTGATTCTGAAAAGTACTGCTCGCAACTGTTATTGAGCACTGTTTTATTGATATTTTTATACATGAGTGTATTCACATATATATATTTATTAATTGATATAACTATTTATTTATATATATATATATGTGTGTGTGTGTGTGTGTGTGTGTGTGTGTGTGTGTGTGTGTGTGTGTGTGTGTGAGGACACTCCTGTCGTTTTTACTGTATGTATTTTAAAATGCTTGTTCCGCACTTAATATTTTTCGCGCGTTTGTGCCGTCGATGACTTTTAAGTCCAGTTTGAAACCACCACCACATTCCGATCATAGGGCAAGGAAGAGTGCCCCTTGTGAAGGTCTCTGAATGGTCTGAGAGCGGTGTTTTACTTGCAATAAGTGGATGTTCAATGCGTGATCTCTCAAAAGTGCCTATAACTTTTATACATATACTGTTCTATTTGACACAATCCCTTCCTCAGTGAACAATGGAGGAGTCCCAATTGAATTTGGGTTTCGCTTAAGTTTATCCTTGTACATCAACAGGGATTTTTCCCCACTTTCCGACAATCACAATACCGTCGGCTGCGCATGACATGAGGATTTTCTCTGTTTTTTGATGACTTATGTACACAATATTACGTTATAAAGAAGCATTATATATATATATATATATATAATTATAAAAACTTTAATCCAAAAGGAAAAAGAGGGAATGTAAATCCCAAAGACCCGATCCTAATTAATATTAATATTTTAATATTGAAAAATGATCCACGTGGAGGGCTCAATGTAATTAATATTTAAATTACAATTATAAAAGTAAAGTAAATCTGTCCAAAATCTAAAAATAGGCATTGATTGCTATCCCAACTCCTCTAGTTTGTCTGTGATGTAAATTTTGAAGGAGTGAAGGCATCATACCGGTTCCTTCACGAAACTTCGAAGTCGTCATGACTCTGCTCAGTTACGAGACAAACAACTCCACATTAATCCAATCAACGCTCTATTTCTATCTCGATATTGAGCACTTTACAACATAAAGCGTGCTTGGTATATCAACTTTTTATCAGTTAACCACTGCAACAAATGACGATCCCGGCACTAAGTGTTATCACAACTGAACACGCGCACAAACACGCGCACACACGCAATCTAAACTTATTTATAAATGGAACAGACAGACAGACAGAGATAGAAACAAATGATAATCATATTAACATTTATTGAACTACACATATCTACTCGAGCACATTAGATATATGTATATATATATAAATATATGTGTGTGTGTGTGTGTGTGTGTGTGTGTGTGTGTGTGTGTGTGTGTGTGTGCATATGTATGTATATGCGCATAAAATTGTAAACTTTTCTATAAATTCATAAACGGTTCCAGACATCTGCGTTGATCTCCATCCAAACATTACCTTATCTCCATAAAGAATGACATTTTTTACCGACTGCGAAAGTAACTGTTGCTTAAGTACCCAATTAAAGAGCCAACAGCCGCACCGAGTTTCCCGTTATCCATCGATCATATTACAATCGGGAACGAGGAAAAAACCCACACCGCCTTCTCTCGACTGACGCCCCGGATAAGAAAACCTCTTCTGAGCAAAATAGAAAGGAAGGAAATCTTTTACTATAAAAGAGAGCAGTAGATGTCAAAACAGACAGGAATTATTGCATCATACTCCGAAATAAAAGCGAACTACTTCAAATAACTATATTTAATGTGCACCTAACCCGGTGTAAACAGAGTCGCCATTAAAACGACACTAGAGTTGCCATTATTGTTAGACAGCTTAAAAATGAAAATATGTTTGGCGTGTGATTTTTTTTTTTTTGGTTCTGTTTTTTTTTGTGTGTGTGTGTGTGTGGAACGGGGGGATTCTCGCTCATTTACTTTTTATTTATTGATTAAGATTTTATTATATGAATTAACATAGCAATTATATCGAGTAGATTTCTCTGAGAATCAAGTAGCAGTTGATCTTCTCCCCATTCTAGTAAGATTCCACGATATTCTTAACGATTTTGAGCATTTTTTCAAAGTTAATTCTTCTACGAATAATTCTTTCTTTAAACTATTCGCCAAGGATTTCCAAATCTGGTTAGAATTCACCGATACTAATGGCTACAGTTGCCTAAATTTATATTCAATATTTTTTTTTCTTTTTGAATTTCAGACCTTGTCCTAACTCTAGTAAAGTTTCACAATATTCTTAACGATTTTGAGCACTTCTTCAAAGTTAATTCTTCTACGAATAATTCTTTCTTTAAACTATTCGTCAAGGCTTTCCAGATCTGGTCAGAATTCACCGTTATTGATGGCTACAGTTCCATACATTTTTTTTTTAAATTTCAGATTAAAATTCAAAATTTTCAGATTGCTATTACTCTGAAATTGCGCTCTTACATGAGCTAATTACTTGTCCGGGATCGAAATGGTATTTATTCGTCTCCCCACGTAGAGAAACGTGATGTGGCATCATATTTATTATGGGGCTTCATCTCACGTGTAAGTAGGTAAAAAAATTATTTAATTTTTTATCTTACCTTTTTGCATTATAGGATACAAATCCTACATGATCAAACAGTTAACTAAAAACACAAAGTAAAACTGAACTCCTGGAAAATCGGGTCCAAACGATAAAAGCATTTTTTTTAAAATCCCAGACCAAGGCAAATTTCAAAAGTCAGTGTGAAAATTAAAATTCTGGATTCTGATTGGATAGAAAATTGATATATGACGCCAGTCAGTTTCTTTTTACACCTAATGAAAATGCCTGCTGGAGCCGGTCACATGATAAATTTTACTACTTAAACCACGTTCCGTGACTGGTCAAAATAGCCAGAATGGGAGCGGTATCTGATAGAATCTCGTCTCAATGTAAGGAAGAAACTTCAAGCCGGGGTCATGTCGTATCGACATATATTTATTCTACTTCTTCCAAATTTTCTTTTCTTCGTCTTTACTCCGCGCCGCCAAAGAAAACAACAACAACAACAGCAGCAGCAGCAGCAGCAGCAGCAGCAGGACACTCCAACTTCTGCGTTAAGTACAATTCCTTTATTTGTTTCACCTTCTTCCTCACCCTATCGCCAACCTTTTCCAAAAAGAAGGATCATAAGACTTTACATTCTGCTACTATCAAACATGAACTTTAAACTTCTGTGGGACATTTTAAACACTTACATTTTTCTTTGAACTACTTCAACTACAAAACTACATGCATTTTCCCTATGAACATTTTTCTTCTCACAAATATGTTACAGTGTCCAGTTAACAAATTTCACTTATATTTTTCTTCTTACAATTTTGTTATTCTGTTAATAAAATTTTACTTTAATGTACAGACGAAATATTTTATCCATCTCAGTATCTTTTCAACCTTCTGATATTTAAATTGTTGGAACTTCGGTCGTGTTTGGCACAAGGCCAATTTGACATGCATCACCGAAGTCTTTACGGCTTACCTTACGCATCAGGAAATGTCTTTACTCAAACCCTCTTAATGCAATGACAGGGTCCGCCTTTAGTTGGTATGTTCTCTGTCAGTAAACATTATAATCTACAGTCGATAAAGAAATCCTGTAGCAGCAGATTCTGCCCTATGTTTAGGGAGTGTTCCTGAAGTCTGGGCACTGGGCGAAAACTAGAAATTAAATTTTCAATGACATTTTATTAAATTGGGATATTAACAAATAACATTTTCAATATGGTTTCCATCATTTATGATGTAAAGTTTGAGAATCTTTGAAAGATGCACGGGAATTCGATGCAATAACTCCACATTGCCGTCAACTTTAGCACATTCACTCTTTATACAGGTCTAGCCAAAAGTTTTGCAAACACCATAAAAAATCCTAATTATTAATAACAAAACAACTATTTTTGCTTTAGGATGTTAAAATAATAATTTAAACTATTTCAAAGTAAAAAAATATTTATTATGATGTATGTTAAATTTTGGTGTTAAATTCAATACTTTGTGTGCCTTCGTCTGTTTTTAAGAACAAGTTTTATTCGCTTTGGCATAGACTCAATGATTTTAAACAGATCTAATAGAAGTCCAACATATTTGTAGAACAGCTTCAAGTTCAATTCTTGTTGTTGGACCTTTTTGTTCCAGGATGGACCATAAATTTTCGATGGGATTGAGATCAGGGGAATTACCAGGCCAGTTTTGCAGAACTCTGAAGTTATTGTCCTTGAACCACTTCGTCACATCTTCTGCTTTATGGCAAGGTGCACCATCATGTGGAAACACCGCATCTCGATCAGTGTAGCGTTCTATCAAAAATTGTGATAGTCTATTTTTTATAGCGTCTCTATACCATTCCTTGTTCATTGGCGTACCTTTGGGTACAATCACTAATTCTCCGACGCCATAAAAGGAGAAGCACCCCCAAATATGAACGAGGTCCGGATGCTTGACTTGTGGATAACACACAATCAGGGTGGAATCTTTCATCGACTCGTCTTCTGACATGAATTGATCCATTGTCAACGAAGCACCTAAAAGGTGATTCATCAGAGAAAATCACATTTTTCCCTTCTTCTACAGTCCAGCTTTTATGAATTCGACAGAAATTTAGTAGATCTTTTATATTTTTTCATGTCAAAAGAGACTTTCTTACAGGCTTTTTGGACATTAATCCTTTCGTCAACAAACGTCGCCGTAGTGTGCAATCTGAAGCTTCCACACCACCGCTGGACCATTCCTTTAGTAACTGCTGACTACCGGCCTGTCAATTAGACAAAGTTAAGTCGTACCAGTCGTCGGTCATTTCGCTCTGTAGACACTTTTAGACGACCACTTCGAACCCCAACTTCGATTTGCTTCAGTTTTCTTCCACTTCTGGATTATTCTTGTGACCACTGATGCATGAACCTGCTCCTGTTTGACAATCTAACGACAGCCAAGACCAGCTTTGAGTAAAGCAATGATTGCAGATTGTTTGAATTCGGAACAATTACCTTTTCCTATTTTGATCACAATTAGATGTACAAAATGAATAATGTGGTCTTAAAAAGATGAATTACTGTCCAATCTCTTCTCTCCCCTTTGCTTTTCACTTCACTCTGTCTGCCGAATATGAGGTTCAAAAAGAAAATAAGGTCCAACCTCTACGCTCTTCTTTTTTCTTCTCCCCAGAAAAAAATATTCCTTCTCATTTTATGGAGTCGAGAATTCGCCTATGTAAATCACTTAAAAGTTGCATAAGCGAATTAAACAAATCCTATTTACTGATTATTCATGGCTTTACTCACTTTCGGTAATTAAAAAATATCTGAAAGTACACTCTCGTTCAAAAATTTAAGACCACTTAAAAATCTTTAAAAAGAAATTTTTTTTTATGGATAGATCTTAAACTCCTCCCACTTAAGGTTACCAAGACTACAATCTAAAAGGTTATGGAAACAAAAAGCTACATTCCAAATATTTTATTTAGAAATTTACATTTTTAGAAAATGAGGCGATTTACACATGATCAAAATTATAAGACCAGAGACAAAAATTCTACGAAATTGTACAAAAAGTGTGTGAAAATATTAACAACCAAATTTAATAGTGAAGTCTACCTCCACTGCTTTTGATGACTTCAAAAATTCTGTCGAGCATGCTAGAAATAAGCGTTTCCATTAAGGTGCGGGGGATGTTGCTCCAGCTTTTGAAGATGGCTTCACAAAGTTCATTTTTTGTTGAATATTGTTTGCCATTTCGATAAACATCTCTTGTCATCCATCTCCAAACATTTTCAATTGGGTTCTAGTCCGGTGAGCATGCAGGATGTCCTAAAAGATGGACCCCATTTTCTTGTAGAAAGGTCAAGGTCCGTCTTGCAGCATGGATTGCAGCATTATCCTGTTGGAATAACCATCCATCCCCACACAAACGATGGCCCTCCGTCATCAAAGATGCTTTTTGTAGCATGTTAACACAACCAGCCGCTCTCTGACGACCCTGCATCACCTGGAGCTCCATCGTTCCTCTGTAAGAAAAGGCACCCCATACCATTTGGAACCCTCCACCACTATGACGTGCGGAGAAAATTTTAGGAGGCATGTTTTTGTTATACCAATATCGTTGGAAGCCATCAGGACCATCGAGATTGAATTTTTTCTCATCAGAAAACAGGACTTTCTTCCACTTCTCAACGTCCCATGTTTGGTATTCACAACCAAACTTTAAGCGGTCCAACTTGTGACGTAGAAGCAGCCGAAGAATTTGTTTACGCTTTTTATTTACCATGCCTTTTTGTCTTAAGTGTCGTCTGATGGTTACGGGACTGCAATCAGCATCTGTGACTGCCTTAATTTGACTAGAAGAAAGTCCCCCGTCTTTCATAACAACCCGTCTTATTCTCCTACTCAATGCAGGAGAAATTTTTTGGGGCCTACCAGAGGAGTTTGCTTTTCCATAATTCCCACTGTTCTTTAGAAAGTTGCAAATCACAGTTTTACTGCAATTTACCTTAGCTGCTTATGGAATTCTAGAATTCGAGAACGCTCAACTTTGGTAAGTTTGCTTGCTTTAGGCATGGTAACACCTTTACGCAGTGATTGCTAATCTCTAACTGAACTAAAAACATTGGAATTGCCATAGATCTAACAATTTATACCCCTGGTCTTATAATTTTGATCATGTGTAAATCGCCTCATTTTATAAAAATGTAAATTTCTAAATAAAATGTTTGGAATGTAGCTTTTTGTTTCCATAACCTTTTAGATTGTAGTATTGGTAACCTTAAGTGGGAGGAGTTTAAGATCTATCCATAAAAAAAAAATTATTTTTGAAGATTTTTAAGTGGTCTTAAATTTTTGATCAGGATTGTATACTTTTACATAATGTTGCAAAACCTTTGGCCTGAGCTGTATACAAAAGAAAAAACAGCAGAACAATATAAACGGGACAAAATAACCACATAGACATGATCAGCGGAACGAGAATAATTTATCCGCATAGAATAAAGAGTTAAGTTCGAAATTATCTGCAGGTTTTACTCGAATCAACAGACAACCGACAAGATCAAAATGGCTGAAACATTAGGAAAAAAGAAAATGAGTACATTAGTCCGGATATCAGTCAGTCATTTAATTGCTATACTTGATGCACGCTTGGTCGATTATGTCTAGAAAGAGACATGACTGACTGGGCAGAAGGTTTTCCTGCAGTAGGTTACCATTACTTTCTGAGATAGACTGGTTGCCAGCTAAGGCTATAGAACCCTATCTGTACTGTTATTTGACACATAGCTGAGAAGAGACGGTTTAATACCTTTCACAAAGAGATTTGCGCGGAAATGAAGATTTTCCTGCAGTATGTTGTCATTACTTTTTGCGGTAGACTGGTTACCAACCAAGGCTAGTGAACTCTATCTGTCTTGTTATTTGACCCATAGCTGGAGAGAAGAGATGGGTTAATACCTTTCCCAAGGATATTTGCGTGTAAGTGAAGATTTTTCTTGCACTATGTTGTCATTACTTTCTGCGGTAGACTGGTTGCCAACTAAAGCTATAGAACTCTATCTGACCTGCTATTTGACCCATAGCTGGAGAGAAGAGACGGGTTTATAGCTTTCCCAATGATATTTTCGCGTAGGGGAATTTAACTGGAATTTGATATCGGCTCTTCCGATTGCACCGCAACGCACATCCTATCCAGTCCGAGTATAAATAATGTAAATAATGATAATTCCTCAGACGAACTTAAATCACTGGTGCCTCCTAGATGTGAATTTGCACGAGATACTAGATTGGCAACTAGGTCCCACCCTTTTAAAGTGAAACCGATGAAATGTGACCGCAATTTCTACTCCAACAGCTTATTTCCTCGCACTTCCCGCCTGTGGAATTCCCTACCGCATGCTTGCTTCCCCGACGGCTACAACCTCCAGGAGTTTAAATGTAGGGTCAATAGACACCTCCTAACACACTAACTCACACCCACTCTCTCCAACTCTCTCCCTATGTACATCCTAAGTCGTCTATCACCCTCTTTCTGACATTTCCTATACCCAATCGCTCTATGTAACCCCCTGCGCTATAGTGGCAGTGGAATGCCTTGCTTGGGGTGACACAATTAAAAAAAAAATTGTGATAATAACAACAAAGATGATGAAATTTGTCTGACTGTAAACAATAATCACCATTCCTCATCCTAGAACAGACAGTATCTGATATGATACCTTTTTCTAAATTACTTTTTTTTTCTAAACTTAAATGCCAGTAGGAAAATATTTACTCTTAAATATGGTGCTCCTTATTTTCTAAGAGCAGCTTACATGTGGCACAAGGCCCGAAAGTATGGGAAACCCGGTGAGGATCGAACTCATTACTCAATTGTAAGGATTCTAGCGAGACAAGCTTGCTAGACATTACACCACGTGACTATTTGTGATGTTTACAAATAAATGATCATTTTGTTGAGTACTATTGTGATTAAATTGATTAAAATTTTTAAAAAAGTCACTTTCTATCTTGAAACTTGTAGAGACCTTAGCATTTAAATTTCATTTTGAATGTCAAAGTTTGTAAGCATGTGTACTGGTAAGTAAGCATAATAAAGGCAAATTAGAAACAGTATTGATTTTGTACGCATAGTTGTTTTTTTTTTTAATCCTATAACCCCGAGCAAGGCGGTAACGCCACTGATGCGCAGGGGGCTACGTAAGAGTGAAAAGATTGGAAAAGAGAAGGCCGAAAACTACATCCTAGACAGGGAACAAGGGATGAGCTTCTTCACCTGTTCAATAGACGTGGATGGAGTGGGAACCGAGCGATAGTTTAGTCTATCTACTCTAATTGAAAAAGAACAAAGAAAAGAGTAAAAAGATTGGAGAAGAGAAAGCCGGAAACCACATCCTAAACAGGGAACAAGGGATGAGCCTCTTCACCTGTCCAATAGACGTGGGTGGAGTGGGAACCGAGCGATAGTTTAGTCTATCTACTCCAATTGAAAAAAAAAAGAAAAAGAAAAGAGTGAAAAGATTGGAAAAGAGAAAGCCGGAAACTACATCCTAAACAAGGAACAATGGATGAGCCTCTTCACCTGTTCAATAGATATGGGTGGAGTGTAAACCGGGCGATAGTTTAGTCTATCTACTCCAATTGAAAAAAAAAAGAAAAGAGTAAAAAGATTGGAAAAGAGAAAGCCGGAAACCACATTCTAAACAGGGAACAAGGGATGAGCCCCTTCACCTGTTCAATAGACGTGGGTGGAGTGTGAACCGGGCGATAGTTTAGTCTATCAAGGACGAAAGTATAAGGTACCCAATGAGGATCGAACTCACTACTTAATTGTAATAATTCTACCGGAATAAGCTCGCTAACTATTACACCATGTAGAAATGCTACATTTACTTATAAATATGATAAGACTCTAAGTTCCCAATGCAGTATTGTCTAATGGTCAAAAGTGTTGTTTAGTGGCTTTGGTGACATAGTATCCAATTCAAGGGACGGTTAGTGCAAATTCAGACACAGTTGAAAAAGGGTGAGTAATATCTGAATTGAAATTCCTTGAAGGTTCTCCGGATCGACAGACAGCTGAAGAAGGCAGGTTAAAATGGCTGAAACGTTGTGATTATAATAATAATAATAATAATAATAATAATAATAATAATAAAACTGACAAAATATAAAGACCTGGAAATTGAAATAGAAAAAAATGTGGAAATTGAAAACAAGAGTCGTGCCAGTGATACTAGGTGCACTTGGAATGATAAAAAATGGAAGAAAACAACACATTGAAAGAACCCCTGGAAACCCCAGCTTAAGAGATATACAAAAAAATTGTCTCGTTAGGTGCAGCCCACACACTGGAGAGAACTTTGTCTATGTTACGCTAGGGATGTTAGGGGAGATAGAAAAAACATGAAATGACACCACCACCTGCCTTAGGTTTTCTCGCAGACTTGGTAGGTAGTGCGACCATAACAGAAATCGAAATATGATGAAAAATGACATAATAATAATAATGAAAAATTAGGCTGAATGGGGATGTCATAAATATAATTACATATAATCCCAGAAATTACAGCATTTGAAATATTGGCTTTTTTTTATCTTTTTTTAAATGTGTTTTTCTTTTTTTATCTTTATTTTTTTACTTTCTTTTATCTAAGTTTAAATGCTGGTAGAAAAACGCGATCCTGCTATGATGTCTCCAAAAATACGGTATTGTGGTCGGTATGCATCTTTTTGAGAATCACTGATCTGGACCTGCTCCCCATCAGCTGCCTGTTCTCTGCTTAGACGTGATCGGCCAACGGAAAGAGATGCAGCAACCAAAAGCCAATCACGCACTTTATCGCGGCCACTTGTCAGCCGCGCGAAATTGTACACGTGAGGACAATAAATTCTTCAAATCTTGACGGAAGCTGCCGATAAAAGATAAACCACTTTCATATGGATGGAATTATTCCGTGATATGTCCGCCATTGGCATAAATTACCTTGGAAATTACTCTGTGAAATGAGCGCTTTTTTTAGATATTTTTTATTAGCTTCTATCACTATTGTTAATATTGTTGTTTTATTATTAACTTTATCGCTTTCATGATTATTTTTATCATCATTATTATTATTATTGTTATTATTATTACTGGTACTACTCAAACTGTTACTGTTCCTATTGTCCTTTTATTATTTCAGATATTGTTTCATTATTATTATTAATATCTAATATTATTGTTGTTGTTGTTTAAAACTATTTTGTTACCGTTCTATTTGCTTTTTAATCGAGATATTCTTATTGCTGTATTGTTTTAAGTTTTCTCGCCATTCACTTTCGTTAAAGGTCAGGTGACAGCAAGACGCCTCACTAATCCAGCATTCCCTTCACTATGCTAGCTTTTACCAATTAACCTTTCTTGGTGTTATGGTGCTCTCCTTCGAGGAATGGACTCTTTCTCTTGTTATATGTAATTACCTACGTGACTTCCGGAGAGCAGTCAACTCGTGCAGTTGACATCCTTACGCACCGTCGAGCTCTCTGCCTTCGAGCGGAAAGTAATAACCCGGTCGAGGCTCCGCCGAAAGGTAGCGTCTCGACTGGGGATCATTACACAGCAACTTTTGGCCGGGTTATATGGCCCGGAGAACCCACAATAAAAAGGCCTTGTGTCACATTTTGCCTTAGTGTGACGGCGACTGAATATTTCAGTTAACGAAAGCAGTTAACAAAAGCATTTAACAGCAGTAGAGGCAGTTGGCGACAACTACTAGTCAGGTAATAAGCAGCGTAATAATACCTTTCGGACTTACTTATTTCTATGTTACTTATTGTTAACACTTCCTTTGAATGTCTTGTTTCTTGTTATGCTAATACACTGTTTTGAACCTACCTTTCTTGTTCTGTGTTTTACTTCCGGCACAAACCGGTCACTACAACTTTGCGGCGAAGTTTCGCCACTACTCCACAACAAATTGGCGACGATAGATCCACAACACTCGGATACAAAAGGATACAAAAACAGATGAGGGGCCAGGTAATCACAAATAATATATTATTATCAGTCCTTTCTCGGATAAGTTCTTAATATCCGGTAATTAATCAATATATTACCTTGACCCGGCAAAAATATGATTGGTATCAAAGGCAGAAAACATCAACAGCTGCCGACAAAAATATGATTGACACCAAAGGAATGTAGGCAATGGCCGACAAAGATATGATCGAAATCAAAGACAGACGACACAAGGCAACTACAAAAGACTTTGAAGGTAATGGCCGTCAAACATACGATTGACTTCAATTGAACGACACCCCGAAGAGTTTTTGGTTATAAAACTCGAAGAGAAAAGAAGAAGAGGTCAGAGGGGGATAGAGAGAAGAGAAAACTTTGGCTGGCTAATGACTCTTCGTCGGTTCTCTCGTATGTGCGTGATTTTCTCTGGCTACCCTCCACTCCACACAACAGTCACCGACGAAGGATAAAAAAATTTTATATTTCACTGGACCGAGGAAAGACCTGCAAGGCCGCTCGACACTGGGAGGAATCGGGATTGATTCTGGGGCTTACCTTGACGCTCATCTCTAGAAACGGGAGGAGTAATGATCAGGCTGAGAAAGGCATCCATAACAATCCCCCCCCCCACCAAAATCGAGTTAACTGTCAATGCGCGGCATAGGAACGACAATCTCGAGGCGTGTCGATGACTCACTAAGTGTGGCATTCTTCATGACACGGACTTTGGGCATCGATCTGATGCTTGTCACCACCCAACAAGTGAGAAGAGAGGTAAGCGTTCGATCGTCTTATTACGGCCTCTACAGAGAGGGAGTACAGCCAACCGATAAAGAATGGGAGGAAAGATGTAAGTGGTACACGCCTCAGCCTTACCTTTCACGGACAACCATCAAAGCCAAGTCTACACCTCCGCTTCGAATTTGCCCGATTCTTCTCCAGTTAGAGACTAAGCTCCAAGAACTAAAGGGCCCCGAAAAGTGACTTTTTTTCAGGTACCTAAACGCAAATCGGAAGATTGATAATTTTGCTCCCCGTGATCTTTTCGTGCCGTTTAAACACTTTCTGTACCACCACAATGTCACCGTGACACGACTTAAAAATAGACCCGTAATCGGCTTACGACGAAACCCTGGATCGCTTCAGCTTGGGACTCATGATCATTAAGTGCAAACATCTTATCGTTGGCTATATTCGGTAGTGAAAGACCAAACCCTATCCTTAAGTCTCTCCCACCTCTTATTCCCAATAACGGCACCCAGTAGTTCCCGCTACACTACTTTAAATAAATTTAAGTTGGGCCTGTACAGTAAGGACATTGAATTTCCAGTGTACAACTGTTCTAGGCCTAGTACCTAACGCCATCCAGGCAAAGACAATCTAGAAAGTCTAGATCGATCCCTCTCACTAACAAGCTATCTAGGTAGACGGCCACTTAAGTGCCTAAGTTCACATCTTCCACCCAGGGTGATCCATCCGGTATCTATCAACGTGACCAAATTCTCAGATTAAATCAACCAGGCTACGATCGCCTGAACTCCTGCCCCCTGTCTATGTTGAGGTCTAGGATGGCATTCGAATCCACCACTAAGACTAATCTAGACGCATCAACTAGAAACGGCCATAAGTGACGGAAAAAAGGCGACACTTTCTATCTAGTCATTGGGCGCATATAAACCGCAATGATCCCAAACGAAGTGCTGTTCACGGCAATATCGGCTACAATCAACCATTAACTCGCATCGACATGGAAACGATCTACCATCGCACTCATTGTACATTTATCCAGTAAGGAAATACCTCTGGCCAATATGAGTTCTGATAAAAAAAAATACTAGCGAAAACTATTAACATCAAAACAATTAACATCAAAAATCGCAATATGAACTCAGGTAAAATAAAAATACTAGAAAAAAAAACATTAACATAAAAAATACTAGAGAAACCCATTAACATGAAAAATTGCAATATGAACTCAGGTAAAAAAAATAATAGAAAAAAAAAACATTAACATAAAAAATACTAGAGAAAACCATTAACATCAAAAATTGCAATATGAACTCAGGTAAAAAAAATACTAGAAAAAACATTAACATAAAAAATGCTAGAGAAAACCATTAACATCAAAAATTGCAATCTGAACTCTGGTAAAAATAGTTGCTGAACATTAGATTTATAAGTCCTAGAAATTCAGTCGCTCATGTCCTTGAATTATACTTTAAAACATATACAAACAACAGTCTACTACAAAATTGTACATTTTGTTTTGACAGTGAACGAACAATGTCTCATCAGGTAGTTAATAATGACGGCAATAAACGTTATTTTTTAAAAGAAAATAAAAAAACTCACTTCCTTTTATTTTTGGAAATCTTTTCATGCGAGGTAAGAGGCTATTAAAAATGAGGGGAAAAGAGAAAGAGGGTAGAAGAGATGAGAAAGCAAAAAGAGAAATCCTAAAAAGTGAAAGAAAGAAAAAATAGAAAGATAGTGGAAAAAAAAGCAAAGAGGAAAACAAGAAAGAAAGAAACGAGAGAAACGTTGAAAAATATGTTGCAAAATATTTTCTTCGTGCCTTATTCATTTGTATATGTATATATATATATATATAAGGCAGACATGTTATTTCATGGTAAATCGGAAGTGTGGGCCTATTTCAGGCGAACCATCATCAGCTTCCGTCTTTATTGTACAGAATATTTTACACGAAATTCACAACGGCCGACAAGGAAGATTTGATTAAATTTTATTAAGTTTTTCCGGTATCATAACTCTTTTCCCTTTTGTACGAGTTTACGAGTCCATCATTTTTATTGTCTCAAGCGCTTTCAGCCACTTCTCTAGCCATTTTTAATGTTTTCTAAGGTTGTCATTTTTCCTCGTATTTTAACTGTTACGTAGTAATTTATTTAAAGATCTTTGAAATTTTAACTGATCGATAAATACTTTCCGAAAAGCACGGAACTAAAAAAGATTTTCAATAGAAATACAATCAAACTGAGTTATAGCTGTACTAGTAATTTATAAAATTTTATAAAGTAACAAAACGCCGGAAACTTAAATAGCAACGTACAAAACAAGATCATTAATAAGGAATGTAGCTACTGGTACAAAAATAAATGACCACTTCAAGGAGTTCGTAATACAAAAGAAATCATTTACAAAGCAAAAGTACATGACATAAATGTTAAAAAAAACATATTTGCGATCAACTAAAGATATTTTTAAGACCAGATGGCTTAATCAAATGTCTACATTTAAACTAGAAAACTTAAAAACTATACAAAATTGGTTAGCCACGTGTGGAAATTGAAATTAAAATATGGCAAAGTCCTAGACATAACGTGGAGTATAGTGAAAACAGCCAAGCCTTTCAACGGTAGCAACACATGTAGATTGTGTCAGGAAGAAAAGTTAGCTATTATGTTATTCAAAAATGAATTCTTGAATGAAAGAAAAGAAATTATCACTAAGTGTAACCATAAAAAATACCCATTAGGATCATGTAATCGTGGATGAAAAACATCCTAACTTCTAATTTTGAAAATTGCGCGTTCATAAAAAATCCCCGTTACGTAAGCGTTCTTTAAAAAAAAGGTAAAATCACATTAAGACACCAAACGGTAGAAGCCTGGGTTGCGTAATAACTTGTTTTCAAATGAAAAATATTCAAAAATTCTAAAATATAATTGCATTGAACACTTTTTAATACAACTGTGTACCGGTTTAATTTAATTATGGCCAAAAACTAAGTAATTACATAATATATATATATATATATATATATATATATATATATATATATATATATATATAATTAAAAATGTTTCATTAAAAATGACAGACAAGGTATTATGATAAAGTTTTTTATATAATTTTTCATGTGTTCATGTAATTTTTTCTGTTCGGAACTCAAATTATGTAAGAATTTTCCAAATGTTTTGTACTTTCGAGCGCTTTCGGCTATACTTTTAGCCATTATCAAGAATTAATTTTGTTTTACTTGTAACTAAACATATGTAAAGTTTATGCATATAGAGTCTTGTGTATGTTAAGTTCCGAACATGGTAAACACATTGTTACCATGTTTATAAATGATGTTATTAAATGTAGGATTTCTCCTTTTTATTAGTAATGCATCCATTATTTTAATCTTCTTTCACATGTAGATGATGCTATTATGCATGAATTATCAACTTAACATACACAAGGCTCTAAATGCATAAACGTTAAACATGTCTGTTTATAAGTAAAACAAAATTAATTCTTGATAATGGCTAAATATATAGCCGAAAACGCTCGAAAGTACAAAAGCTTTGAACAATTCTTATATAATTCCAAAAAAAAAAGAATTATACGAACTCATGAAAAATTGTATAAAAAACTTAATGATAATAACTTGTCTATCATTTTTAATGAAACCCGTATAAAAGAGAGATTATTAGCCAAATACACTATATATATATATATATATATATATAGAAAGAGAGAGAGAAGGAGAGAGTGAGAGAGAGTCATGAAAGAAAATTCCGATATTTAATATCTTTTTTGATCATGCTTATATTTAATAATTATTTTTATTTTTATTTTTATAATTATTATTGATTTTTTATCTCTCAGATTCCGTTCCTAAACATATATATAGTTGGAAAAATGGAGTCTTCTCGCCTAAGAAATTCTTCGTGGCCGAGTGGTAAAACGCACTGGATCAGACGGGGGTTTTCCCTACAAAGGTGGGCGCAGTTTCTTTCCTATGATTTCCCGAAATACCTAGCATAACATTTTTAACAAAAAAAATATTTTATTCAAATAAATCTATTAATTATTTAGAAATATAGATGTATGTGTGCATGTGTGTGTTTGTGCGTTGTGGTGAAGTGAATATCGGTTCGATTCGAATTCCAGTTGAATTCGTTGCATTCACTTACGCGCAAATAACCTTAGGAAAGGTATTAATCAATATCTTCACTATCCAGCTAATAGCAAGACAGAATGGTTTCTATAGCCATGTTTGCCAACCAGTCTACATCGCCCGAATGATAAAGGGGTTTGCGTAGAAAAGACAACTGTAAAAAAGACAACTTACAGAATTATAGACGACCCCCTCGTCGATGGCCTATGCTCCGCTGTGAGCGACGCTGTTTTAGGATATATATATATATATATATATATATATATATATATAGAGAGAGAGAGAGAGAGAGAGAGAGATGTGCGTTGTGGTGCAGTGGATATCGACTCGGAACGGGGAGCCGTGTTCGAATTCCAGTTAAATTCCTTGCATTCACTTTCGCGCAAATAACCTTGAGGAAGGTATTAGTAATAAGACAAATTAAATAATAGGAGAGATTGGGTTCTATAGCCTTGGTCGGTAACCAGTCTACTGCAGAAAGCAATGTCAACCTATTTAAGGATAATCTTCTGCCTAGTCAGTCACGTTTCTTTCGAGACATGATCGCCCAAAGCGTGTATCACATATGGCACTTAACTGACTGTTAAAGAGACAGACTGATAGAAAGAGAGAGAGAGAGAGAGAGAGAGAGTGAGAGAGAGAGAGAGATGGGGAGAGAGGAAGAGAGATGGAGGGTAAGAGTGATATTCAGTCGTCTCCCAAAATTCAGATTTTTAACATATTTTCTATTCAATAAATGTCATAATATTTTTTTTATCTTTCAAATTTCTTTCATCGGCCTACTATATACATATTTATATTATTTATATTGCAGGCCGACATATATATATATATATATATATATATATATATATATATATATATATATAGGAAAAATTAATGAAAAGTTGTAAGTTTAAAAATGTATTTATTTATTTATTTTTTTTTTTTGACAGTATTTATTTATTTATTTGATATTTCAGACCGGATATTTTTAAAAACGTAAACCTAACTGTAATAATACTTTTAAATGTTGTTTTAAAGAAAAAATTTTTAAGTGTATCTAAAAAATGTTTAACTATTGAAATATTTATAAAGATTCAAAATACCTAAGTCCCTATTTAACCGTAGCCTATATGTATTTAATTTTAAAATCCAGTATTTTTCTTTCTTTCTGTGTGAGTATGTGGGACTAAAATCAGAATCTATCAATAAACATTTGCAGTTTTCTAATGTGTGTCCTGGTTGATTGAAGTGTTCAGCTATGGGGGAATAAGGGTTGTTTTGGCGTATGCTTAGTTTATGATTATTATCAAATATATATATATATATATATATATATATATATATATATATATAAATAGAAATAAATAAATACTGTCAAAAAATACATTTTTAAACTTACAACTTTTCAGTACTTTTTCCTATACATATTAAGACAGTATACGTCGATCATCATTATGCTGCATATATATATATATGTGTGTGTGTGTGTGTGTGTGTGTGTATGCTTACAGTGACGTTCATAGTGACCAAGCGTTGATAAAACGAGAGATCCATTTTATTTACTAAGATTTCTGAATGCGTAACTCGACAGACTTTTTAATGAATAAAAACGGGACGTCTATTTCAAATACGAATTTCCCAGTTTAATAAAATTTGGAGTCATAAAAATGAAAAATGTCAGATTAAAAACAATTCATTAATTCTTTAGAAATATATATTTTGAAATAAATTCCTAAATAAACGTAGGGAGATCATAACTCTATGTCGTCATAGAAATAAGTATAAATTACAATAATTATCCTATTCATCCAATTAGTCACAATAAGTTTTTTTTAATTTGGCTAAGCAGTTACTTCCCCACCACCTACCACTACTAACTCAAGGGTCAAGCCACATACCTCCCACTACCAAAAGAAATTACTACTAAAATTACTCTAGCTTACCCACTACCTTCCAAGCCCTTCGTTTATTCGAGCTAATCTTTGGGCTTAGAATTTTTCTTCATTCTCTATTTATAAGAGGTTGGAAAATACATATCTTAAAATGCCAAGTTGAAAATGGCTATTTCCCCTCTAAGTTTTATCTGAATTTACAGATAAATAAATAAATATATATATGTGTGTGTGTGTGTGTGTGTGTGTGTGTGTGTGTGTGTAAGCTATTTTTCTGAATCTATTTTTCATTTGTTTTATTTTATAAGTGTTTTATTATATTTTACTTTGTATTCATCCAAATTTCGTCTTGGTGTCAAAATCAATTTGATCAGTGTTCAAAAGCTCCTGCTGATCGACTTTATAATACCGTCAGGCTAAACATGTTTTCGACAACATGCGATCTGTGCGTTGAACAACGATTTTCTTCTTTTTTTTTATTTTTCTTTTTTTTTTTTGTTTTGTTTTTTAGGCAGCGAATACAGGTTGTTACCCCCATGGGATATTGTGGAGATGACGTCGGGGCTTGTTCGCGAAAAAGAATTGAAAGCCTTATGATAGAAACGAGAAACAATCAATGAGACCGACTCGTAAAAGCGAGAGATCGGGGTTGTGTGTGGGGGGGGAACGTTCAGACCGGATCTTCTCGATTTTCCTGCAAGGCAAAGAAAAAGGTGAATGCGATTGGCAATTCGCAAGCGTTTGCTCATCTAAGCGTGCCTTATATCTGCTTTCCTGAGACGGCTAAAAATTTACTTTCCAGCCACAACCACCCCGCTTTCCTCAGAATCAAACTGGGACCCTAAAAACACGGTTACAAACGTTAATTGAATCCGACGAACTGAAGCCGATATTTCGTGGTCGCTAGTAAATCGGGGATTACATTGCCCGGCCGGCTGCTGATTTGGGAACTATTGCGCGATATGATCTGCATCTTACTTTATTCTACAGCCGAGGCGGCTGGGGACGCTAGTATGTAACTATGTTCATCTTGCCTGCCGGCGGTGAGCTTTTTCATTTATCAAATTTGAACTGTTAGCAAAATGTACAATCAGACGCTCGACGTGCGTGAGTTCAGTGCCAAGTTTTGGGTCGAGAAACGAAGACATCTACGAATTGAACGTTCATGCGTAAACGGTTATATCTATTATAAAGAAATTTTAATCAAAAGGTCAAGTGCCCCTGAGTCAAGGTCACTTTTCTTGAGCCAAGCTTTTAAACTTGATAAATGATTCAATGAAGTGTAATTTTTTATTACATGGACTTTATTCCGTCAGAACAAGCTATTATTAGCAATTGTTCATATTTAAATATTTCACTGGATCAGAAAAGTACCAAATTTTCTTACATGAGATATCTGATTAAATACTAGTTATTAGTGCACCAGTTCCTTACACCCAATATCTGCTATTATTTAACCCATAACTGAAGAGAAGAGACAGATTAATACCTTTCTTAAGGTTTTTCGTGCGCAAGTGAATGCAAGGAATTCAACTGGAATTCTAACCCGGCTCCCCGTTCAGAGTCGATATCCACTGCAACACAACGCACATCTCACGCTCTCTCTCTCTCTCTCTCTCTCTCTATATATATATATATATATATATATATATATACATATATATATATATATATATATATATATATATACTAAACCAGCATCGCTCACAGCGGTGCATAGGCCATCCACGGTCGTCAATGATTCTGTAAGTTGTCTTTTTTACAGGTAGGGGTGTTGACCCTACACAAACCCCTTTATCATTCGGGCGATGTAGACTGGTTGGCAAACATGGCTATAGAGCCCATTCTGTCCTGCTATTAGCTGGATAGTGAAGATATTGATTAATACCTTTCCTAAGGTTATTTGCGCGTAAGTGAATGCAACGAATTCAACTGGAATTCGAATCGAACCGATATCCACTTCAACACAACGCACAGATTCGCACACACACACATACACATACACGCACACACACACGCACGCACACGCACACGCACACGCACACACACACACGTACGTATATATATATATATATATATATATATATATATATATATATATATATGTCGTAAATACAGAAAACGGTTTGCAGGTAAATCCCAAAGGATCCTATTAATATTAAATAATAAAGCTGATCCAGCCAGAGGGCACAATGTAATTAATTGTTTTTATTTGCAGAGCCAATATTTATTTCATATAAAAAAATTCAAATTTTCTAAAATCGAACAGACATTTCGATAGGTAAATTTAACAAACATCTCATCAACGCAATCAAAACATTATGAGAAAATAAATTCATTTATGTGTGTGTAAAAAACGGAAGTAAGGGTAGACAAAAAGAAATAAGGAGCAGATCATTGCTATAAGAATTTCTTAGATCTGCTACGCGTGTGACAGTAACAAAAAGAGATACAATAAAATAAATAAAAAAGGAAAAATAAGAAAGAAATAGGTCAGATTAAATGACGTCTTTTCAAGGTCATTGTTAAAGAGTCATCAATAGTGTTAAAACAAAAAAATATCATAAGTTAAAAATTAAAACGATAGAACTAGAAGTAAAATAGATTAAAGAAAGGGAAGTTATATAATATAGTTTAATTATAAGGCTAATAAGAAAAAGAAACAACTATTTAAAGGAATTTTAATTTTAAATAAGTTATTAGAAAGTATGAACATAAATTTAAATTTATGACAATATTTGCTTATAAATTCTTTTCTTAAGTTCAAAAGCAAATTTTGGTTAGGATATTTAAATATTTTAATATGCAATCTGTGCTCAGTCAAAACTTAAAATACCAAAATATCCTAAGCAAAATTTTACAGACATATATATATATATCACAAAAATAACTCCTAGTATATAATATGAAACAAATCTATGAGAATGACATACAGGCGAAGTTATCAAGCGCTTGGCTAATATCTGCGCGCAGTAGTGCGTACCCACCTGATGGTTGTGGCCGGTCAAATGAACACATCATGCATATATATATATATATATATATATATATATATATATATATATATATATAAGTTATAGTTTAGAAAATGTGCAAACTATAATTTACTACAAAAGTGTACATTTCGTTTTGACATCCAAAAACAATGTCTCATCAGGCAGTTAATAATGATGATACCATCATAATTATAATTTGTATATGTTCTAAAGTATAATCATAGCTCTATTTCTATACTGAGCACTGTTTTAAATTAATGTTTTGAACGTTGTTAATACATTCTTCGTTTTTTATTTACTTGGATATATATATATATATATATATATATATATATATATATATATATAGTCATCTGCAGACGGATCTGTTTCGCTGTATCACAGCTCATCAGTACGGTTAGACATCCGATTGCTTTTAGACCAAGATTCAAACCCGACCAAAATGG
>JBBBDQ010000352.1:1457500-1600000 GCA_037127315.1 Ascarosepion bandense | reverse complement strand
AATTGTAGTTCTTAGTCTCAGCCATGATACCATTTACTCAGAGAACTTATTCAGCCTTCAAAATTCAGTTTACGACGAAAAAAAACTATATCGATACCAGGAAATCAAAATTTGACTTACATCCATTCATTTTTCTTTCAGTCTACGGTTTCGCTTTAACCGGAAACAAGTATTGCTTTTAAGTCTTTCGTGCCAGCGTCCAAAGTGTCTGAACTCCAGGACCATGGATTAGTTTTAAAGCTTACATTACACCCGAGCAACGCCGGGCTATACTGCTAGTATATATATATATTCAAAATAATTCATTACAAATTGTCGGTTACTTATAACCAAGTTTCGTTAAATTTCGTTAATTTCCGTAACATGTTTACATTGTTTGACATGACGATACATTACAGAGCAGATATGGTTTGTTTGCGATAGATCGAAAATTGTGTTATATAAGCATGATAGAAACCTCGTCTGATCAAGAGGCTATCCATGGTCGAGTGGTGAAGACGGTACCAGATCAAATGGTATGCTTACCCTATGTAATAGAGGTCGCAGGTTCGAATCCTGCTGGGTAGCACACATTTTCGTCATAAAAATTTATCGTGAAATAATCAGGCCGGTAGTATAAATATAAAATACTGCTTAATTAAAAACAGAATATCTACTTGAATACGAGTATCGGTAAAAATAATGTTCAAAATAATTCATTACAATCTGTCGGTTGCTTATAACCAAATTTCGTTAATTTCCGTAACATGTCTATATATATATATATATATATATAAGTTTATATATGAATATAAAGTAACAGTATATAACAAAAATAAGAAATAATCACATGGGTTCGTATAGAATATAAATGCATTAATGTAGAATTATAATAGCAATAATAATATCTATAAACATGGTAGTAGCTTTGATAAAAAAAATATCAAAGAAGAAGTATGTATATATATATATGAAGAGCGAAAGAGAGAAACTGGCAGCCACTATGCTGCGTATATTGCGATATCCGTGTACATCTACAGACGCTTTGTCTTTGATATTGGCACTCCTCCCCGCCCCACTGTATACAACAATTTCTAAACAATATTTTAGATATTGACGAATACCATGAGATACTTCGTGGGCTATGCGAATTTTACATGCGTGTTCTTTCGATTGAGCGTTGTGGTGCAGTGGATATTGGCTTGCAACGGCAAATTGTGGAGCCGAGTTCGAATTCTAGTTGCATTCATTTACGCACAAATACCCTTGGGAAAGCTATTAATCCTTCTCTTCCACCCAGTTATGTGTTAAATAATTATCTGTCCTATTATTTAACTCAGTTATGGGTTAAATAATAGGACAGATAGTGTTCTATAGCCTTGGCTAGCAACCAATCTATCGCAGAATGTAATGGCAACCTACTGCGGGATAATCTTCTGCTCAGTCAGTCATGTCTTTTTCTAGACATGATCGCCCATAGTATGCATTACGTATGGCACTTAACTGACTGACTGTTCTTTCGATTAAATTCATTTGAGAATGTTCGGATTGTTAATCGAAAGGCTGGATCGCCATTACAGACACTTGGGAATCATTTGCTTCTAGCAGAACTACGCTCAAAAGGTACCTATAACCATAAATCCACATATATCTTGTATCGCGTGAGGGTCACTTACAGGATCGTAAGATGAATCAGTCATGTTTTCTCCGTTTTTTTTTTTTGTTTTTTTTGTTTTTTTTTGCGGTGGTTGTGTGTGCCTCTGATATAGACTTTCACGGAGACATTTTCCAGAGTGTATTTACGTAGCGCAAACAGCCGCAAATTCTGTCATCATAGCGTTGGGTATAATTTATTTGAATTTTTGCTCACATTTGGTGTTTGTGGAGCTAATACAAAACTAAAAAATATGTACGTTTTTATTTATTAACTGACTCAAATCTTAAAAGTATCGATACTGGTAGAGGTTCAGGATCTTTTACCCGAAATTTCCAAATTCTAAAAGCTACAATTTTTTAGCTGCTCACATGACTTGTCACAAATGGGAAAAAATTCAGAAAGCACTGTCAAGGTTCCTAGGTGATGTGCAGCTGTTGTAAGTGACCTCATCTACCCTGGGTGGGTGTTCTCCACCCCAGCTACGTAACCAACATTGGCATCACTCTTTTGTTAGCGATCGTCACAGCAACACCTTCGTTCGGGGATCATTTACCAAGTGCTTTGTGCTCAATAAAGATTTTATTCAAAATGTCAAAAAATCCTGCATTTATATATATTTTGTAAATAGTGATCATATTTTTTGTACACTTACAGAAAGTAGAAAACATGATTTTTATGCAAAATCTTAATTTCAACATTAAAAATGTGTGAGCACTACATGATTCGCGTTATTACCTGTATCTCTATGTACATAAAATTTATTAAATTTTATAGGAAACTACTTTTAGAGTTTAAGTTATTTATATAAAATTACCTCCAGGGTATATGTATAAGTTCTCTTATCTAAACTTATTTATCAATGGAACTTTGTCTCTGTCTCTCTCTCTCTCTCTGTGTCTCTCTCTCTCTCTCTCTCTCTCTCTCTCTCTCTCTCTCTCTGTGTGTGTGTGTGTGTGTGTGTGTCCATTACCTATAGACGCCGAAACGGCTCAATCAATTTTCTTGAAAATTTACAGAGTTGTACTATAAGCGCCTGCGAGTGTTCTTAGCTAGGTTTTGTGTCGAGGTACCCCCGATAAATATCGAAAATTGATAATCGAAAAAATCGGGTTATAGAAGGAGTGGTCCGATTTTAATCAAATTTGATACGCTCATAGACAAAGACATAAGAAACGATAGTCAGAAGTTTCAAGGTTGCAGTTCTTACAATATTGCAGAAAATCGATAATATATAGGTATATATATATAAGGCAAGATGTTTGTGTGTGTGTCTGTTTATCTACCTGTATGTCTACATTTTTTTTCAAGCCTTTTATTTTAGTTTTTGCTTCGGATTTGGTCCTAAGTAAGTATAATTGTAGTTCTTAGTCTCAGCCATGATACCATTTACTCAGGGGACTTATTTAGCCTTCAAAATTCAGTTTACGACGAAAAAAACTTATTTGATATTGATACCAGGAAATCAAAATTTGACTTACATCCATTCATCATTCTTTCAGTCTACGGTTTCGCTTTAACTGGAAACAAGTATTGCTTTTTAGTCTTTCTTGCCAACGTCCAAAGAGTCTGAGCTCCAGGACCATGGGTTAGTTTTAAAGCTTTCATTACACTCGAGCAACGCCGGGCTATACTGCTAGTATATATATATATATATATATATATATATATATATATATATATATATATACTATGTGCGATTGGTAAATTGTCGTAATTATTTTATTATTATTTTAACTATTCTTTAGGCTGAGTCTGAGATCCAGGACCATGGATTAGTTTTAAAGCTTTCATTACACCCGAGCAACGCCGGTCTATACTGCTAGTAAAATATAAAGGGGTATTGTGTTTGTGCCTGGGTTTTTTTTCCCAAGATGCACTTTTTTATAGTTGCTATATAGAAATTAAATAGCCTGTACTCCAAAGTCAAAAATCAATCTGAAAGCTGAAGCACTTTCGGTTGCAAGAACTTCGGATTCTTAACCTGTATTTTTTCTACGCAAAAAAAAAGTAAAATAAAATGTCATGACTTAATTCGAGGAGAAAAAAAATCGTATACTGAGATTGTTAAAAACGAATCTTCGATTCGAGAACATAATTTTTGCAATATTTTGCAATATTTGTTAGATTATCATATATTATTGTTAATCTATTATTTTGCCTGATTTATGAATTAAAATTTGTAAAAACATTTGAGTGGATGTGTGAGTGGTGTAAAGGATAACTGCACGGAATGAGAAATCGGAGAGCCGAGTTCAAATTCGTGTCGGATTTGTTACACTTACTTACGAGCAAATATCCTCGAGAAAGTTATGAATCCATCTCCTTCTCCCCGGATATGGGTTGAATAGTAGAATATATGTCTGGAAAAAAAAATCATTGTTATTCTAAAAAAATATTAAAGCAATATTCACTCACAAAAAATTAATTTTCTTTAAATCCAAAATACGTTTCGACTTAAAATTACCCACAAAAATATTGAAAAAAATCAATCAGTCAGACAGATATCTTCATTTCTGAACGTTTTGTTTAGTCCATTTTGACCGATCTATTCTCCAACCATTTGGCTGAATTTCTAAAGTGAAAATACATTCGCGATTTATTCGGATATCTCCCTTCATCCTTGTATTTATTTCATTCCTTCTTTCGATCTACGCATTCTCTGATTCTCTTTCTATTTTAATATCCCTTGTAATATCCCTTATCACCGTACCCTCTCGAATTTAAATAGGTTTAATCTTTCCTGTAAATGTGTGGTAAAAGTTAATTCTTGATTGCCTTCAAAACAAGGTTCTGTATTTTTAAATCTGTGTCTTTTTCTTGGAATATCTTTTTTACGGTATATCATCCTCAATAGATTATTTAACGTTGACAAGATTTTTACAATAGATTAGTATGAATAGAATATATATTCTTTGTAAGAAACCGGTTTGTAGATCAGGTTTCATTGACGTTAACTATGGGTTAACTATTTGCACATAGCTAGGACCCCTAACAGGTGCTACCACCCTGGGTCATGTTGGACCTGGAAGCAACAGCAATTAAGAGGTGGTTTCAATGCTTCTCAAAAGGTTTGTGTCGAGAGTCCGATGTATTACTGGTATATATTTCTTTCTCAGAATATATACTGCTGTTAATTTTTTTTTAAACTGTATTGTTGGTAATATTTTTTTTCATAGATATATTCCTGGCAATATTTTCCCCCCTTCAAAAATATATTGCTGGTAATATTTTCTTCTCCAAAAAAAGTATTGCTGGAATTTTCCCTATAAAAATCTATTCTTATAAATTCATAGTACTTTGAGCCCAGTTTAGGGGTTAACTATTTGCCCATAGCTAGAACCACTCCGGGTCAGGTTGGACCTGGAAGCAACAGTAATTAAGAGGTGGTTCAATGCTCCTCAAAACTTTCCAATTAGAGACCTTGCTGCCGGATGCAGTTTATCGTCAAACCCAGATGTAATTTATAATTATACCCAGAACGTCTCATTTGGGAGAGGGGTTACCTATCTACAGAGAAGTAGTCGGCGTATTCTGAAGCCCCTGCCGACAGGGAGGTTAGCTTACTCTGGATGAACAAAGTAAATATCATGAAAGGATAATAAATAAGATCTTTTTTTGTTGTTGTTTTCATTTATTTTTTTACTTTAGAAATTTGTTTTGAAAAAGTAATTTTGATTTATTGTATTCTAACAATCGAAGGTGATTTCTTCTTTAATTCAAGAGGAACGACTCAAGATAAGAGAAAGCAAACAAGCCGGATGTTTGTTTCGCTGATTTAATATTTCTATTCCAATCTTTTAATTCCTTTTCTATTATCATTTATTTGTTAATTCGAATAGTTTTCATTCAAAATCCAGTTGAAATCAATGTAAGTTTGTAAGAAGAGAAGAAGCAAAGATGACCTTGTCAAAATACTGTATCGGGTAGTCTGAATGCATGACCCGGGTATCAAGCCGAACTGTGATTAATGATCACCAGTTAACCTTCTTTCTTTCTTTCCTTTTTGACAGCATTATTGCTGAATAGTCTCCACACAAAAACGTCAATACGTTTTTAATTTTATATTTAAGCTGAGTATAAAGAAAACCTTAAATTAACATCTCCCTTAGAGCGACGGTTGGAAGGTGAGCGTCGTTGCCCATTGTTAGAGATTTGCTTTCACATCGGGTGTTCCACTATTGTGGTGTTTTGTCTGAATATTCAATGCAAAAAAAACTTAGAAGAGTTAAACGTAAAATGATACACATTTCGCAGGCTAGTGTGAGCTTGATCCTCACTGAGTATCCCACCCTCGAGGCTTTGTACCAGATTCTTCGAACAAATACTGCAAATATCTAACACGCATTGTCAAAATTAATAGCCTAGAGACTAGTTTCACAAGTTATTGCGTGTGTGCTTAATTCTCAATTGTTTCTTTTCTACCTCGAGCGACCGACAGTCACGATGAAGTGACGTCCTCACGAGGAGGCCTCGTGCCGTGAGAAAATATTGGGCCTCAGAATCACACTGGATCTCAAGTGGAATTCCTATATATAATCCATCGGTAAAGATTCATGCTACCCTCTACCTTTTTAAGAGCTAAATCAGGCCGAAAATGGAATACTGTTGCCATATCTGGGAAGGAGCTCTCTAGTCTTAGAGTTCAAAAGCGACTCCGAGGACATTTTGGAGAAGAGTTATTTTCCACCCACCAACCTCTCCCTCACAGGTGGTTCTCTCACTGATCCATAGCTACTACCATGGAAAGTGCTCGTACGAACTGCATCACCTGGTTCCAACAGGTCGGACCTACCTTCACGGCTAGGACCCGTCATGCCACTTAAATAAATGATCCACCTGAGAACATACTACGATCATTTTTTAAGCATTTATGCTGAAGATACGATGATATACGGTCGCACCTCCAAATTTTTGACTATCTGCCCTCTCTTCCGACCTAACCCTAACTACCCAGTGAGGAAAAAACATAACCTAGATTTCTTTATCGTCTTCATATATTTGCGTATATTCAAATATATTTCACTCTTCTTGAATCATGTTATTCTTTATATAAAAATATATACCTAAAATTTCTCGATATATTGAAATTCACTTCTTTTGAAAACGCTGAATTCATTTGCTTCGACAAGGTGTGGCACAAACGTTTACTACAAAAGCTCCCCGGCTATGGAATAACTGGGAAAAGTTTTCTGTATTATAAAATCCTTTCTAACAGGTAGATCCCCGAGGGTAAATATTAACGGCCAATCCTCCGAGGCCCTGGCGGTCAATGCAGGCGTCTCCTAGTGGTCACTTCTCGGACTAACCCTCTTTCTGATTTACATAAATAATCTACCTAAGAACATACTCAGATCATTTTTAAGCCTTTATGCTGAAGATACGATGATATACGGTCGCACCTCCAAAATTCTTCTACAAGTACTTTCATGGCTTCTGCTCCGATGAACTTAGAGCACTGGTAACCGCCTAAGCACGAATTTACACGAGATACTAGATTAGCAACTAGGTCCCACCCTTTTACAGTTAAACAAATAAGATGTAACCGTAAATTCTACTCCAACAGCTTCTTTTCTCGCGCTTCCCGCCTGTGGAACACCCTTCCACAACTCTGCTTTCCCGACAGCTACAATCTCCAGGTGTTTAAATGTTGGGTCAATAGACACCTATCACTAACTCCCAATTATTCTCAGAACACTCTCATCTACCCAACCCTCATTCTCGGTATCCTTACCCGCCTATCACCTACCCTCTGACATTTCCTATATTTAACCATTCTCGGTATCCCCACCTGCCTATCACCCACCCTCTGACATTTAATCATCCTTTCTCCACTCTATGTAGCCCCCTGCGCAGTAGTGGCAGTGACATGCCTTGCTCGGGGTGAAACGCTTATAAAAAAAGAAAAAAAAATCCCCGAGGGTAAATATTAACGGCCAATCCTCCGAGGCCCTGGCGGTCAATGCAGGCGTCTCCCAGTGGTCACTTCTCGGACCAACCCTCTTTCTGATTTACATAAATAATCTACCTAAGAACATACTCAGATTATTTTTAAGCCTTTATGCTGAAGATACGATGATATACGGTCGCACCTCCAAAGTTCTTGACGATCAGAGAATTGACATATGACCTCTCTTCCGATTTAACACTAACTACCCAGCGAGGGAAAAACTAGCTGGTTACATTCAATGCCTCCAAAATCCAACTGGTTACATTTCATCATCACCGATCAGATCCCAAACTACCACTAGACACGATGAACGAATGTCCCCCCGAAGAGGCCCCGTTCCTTGAGAGGATATTGAGCCTCAGATTCACATCCAACCTCAATTGGAATTCCTATATACGACCCATCGCTAAAGATGCAGGTAAAATTATCGGCTCCCTCTACCGCTTCAGTAAGTACCCGATTCCTCATGCTATCCTGTACATCTTTTGTGGGGGATATAAAACCTACCATTTTAGAAATTATCTATTCAGAGATTTGGGCTGCAGTTTTCGGAGTGGGGGGGGGGGCACCATGTTTAAAGAAGGTTTGGAGAGGGGCTTCCGTTATATAGGACCGAATGATGTCTCAGCCTGCTTTCATGTAATAAAAAGCTGTTCTATAGAATGGTAAATCGGGAAATGTTATCGGTTTGGGGTCAATCTGGACATTGATTAAAAATGATCAAACGGACCAAAAAAACGGGAATAAAACATTTGCTGTGCATTTGTCAGAATTTTCGAAAAAGGGTGAGGATATTCGTCTGCTGTCTCGTTGCACCCGGGACTTTAGTTGGCTTTCAATGGCTGTCGTTCCACAAGCGTCACTTATCGGACCAACATTCTTACTGATATACAAAAAGGATCTACCGAAGAATATGCTCCGATCATTTGTAAACATCAATGCAGATTATACAATGATATACCGGCTCACCGCCAGAAGTCAAGATCAGAGATTTACAGCTTCCGATCTAACCCGGTGAGAGGAAAACTATCTGGCTTCATTTAATGCCGTCAAAACTAAACAGGTTATGTCCCATCACCGCCGATCGAACACTGAACTACTTTCAGTCGCAATGAACGAATGTTCCCTCAAGAAATCCCCGTGCTTTGAGAGGATATTGGGCCTCGGATTTACACCTAGCCTCGTGGAATTCTTATATATAATCCATCGCTAAAGATGCAGGTAAAATGACGGGTGCCGATACCACTCCAGTAAGTACTGCTTTTATAAGAGTATGATGAGGCCGAAAATGGAGTACTGTTGCCATATTTCGGAAAAGGCTGCCCAGTCTTAATAGAGTTCAAAAGCGACTCCGAAGGCTTGTTGGAGAATACTTATTTTCCACCCACCTATATATATATATATATATATATATATATATATATATATATATCTCACACACACACACACGCGGGATGAAGTGATTCTCTCACTGCTCTGTCGCTGCAACCATGGAAATTGCTCAAACTTCATTCCTTTGTTCTGCAAGATCTAAACTTCACAGCAAGAATCCGCCATGCCATTTACATTGCCGAAAATCAACCACATTTCCTCTGCATTTCATTGGCGAGAAGTAACTTCCACTGGAATAGCTTCTTTTTAGCGGGCTACTGTCCTGTGAAACAAACTCCTGCGAGGATGTTTCCTCGATCACTACAATCTTAACTTGTCCAAGTCTAGTCTAGTTATCTTTCCTTCCTATCCCTATAGACTACACCTTAACGTAACCTTCTACCTGGGGTAGCCCCCCTCCCAGCCTTATACCTTACTGTAAAAAAAACTTGACATTGTGCCTGACTCGTTTTTTAAATGTGGGATTATCATTAATATACTCTGATTGTCTCAGAATATTGTCACAACGTTTCGATAATTGTACAATTTGTTCAGGATTCTTCATATTTTTGTTGAAATTGGTAATCTTCCAAGATTTTCGTGTTTAACTCTGTTCGATCCGAGGTTCTGCGGCTTGTGTAATGGATTGAAGCAGAAAAAAGTCAGAATTTGAAATCGGAGATCGGAGTTCTAATTCCAGTCGAATTCGTTAAATTCATCTATATACAAATACCCTTGAAAAAGGTATGAATACACAAAATTTCCCCACTAGCTATGGGTTAAACAGCAAGAAGTGTATCTGGAAAAAGTGTCGCTATCTCCCCCACCAAAAATTAATGAAATATCGCAAAAGAGAATTATGCTTACAAATCAATATGTGTTTTGTAATTTTGTTATTACAATTGTTGATAAAAGCATTATATCACTACACAAAAATGTTAATGCTTCAGAATAATACTCTTCTTCTTCTTCAGGTGATTTTTAAATAAATGGTGAAAATGATTTATTTGGGAAATATAAGATGAGTTCATGGTTATTTAGAAAATTAATGAGTGATAGTTGATATTGAGCACTCTTTCTAAAAGTAAATGCATAAACAGAGGGTTTTAATTAGGTACTTCCATTAAATCGAAAAAAAAGAAAACTAGCAAAGTATGAATTAAAAAGGTCCAAAACTTAATAAAACGAACTTTTTTCTATCAAAATGTTTATAATATTATCAAGACGAAAATCAAAGTAATTTTTATTTATTTTTTTAAATTTTTTAATCCCTTTTAACATGTTCGAAATTCTGGCAGAAAATTTTGTTTTGATTTGAGTTAGCGTTGCAGAAAATGTTACAACTGTTTATAAATCGATCACGTAATTTTTACGTAACTCACTTTTTTCGGTGACAAACACATTCATTTGGAAATTCTCGCAAAAATCAAATAATTGTCGGATTTTAATGACACTTTCAGTACTCATTCACAAATGAATGAAATTATTTTTGAAATTATTATTTTGTAAAAATCTTGGTGATTGTTTTAAAATTCTGTTATCTCCCTCCACGTAAATCCACGAAATTTTAATAATTTTTAATTGGCTGCAAATTATTTTTTAATAGTTAAACGCAGAACTCATCGGGAAATATAAATCATCTATTTTTTTTATTATTTAAAATTATCATTCACTATCCAAAAATCTGCTCCAAAGAGTAAAATAAAAAATGCAATAAAACTCTGATATAATTTAATTTGATAAGCTTTTAATTGCTGGAATAAATAATAATAATTAAGGACATTATAGTCTGAAGAAAAAACATTTTCGATTACTAATAAAATTTTAAAGGAATTGTTTTCATTTTTTCTTATTATTATAATAATTCATAAAGTTTTAAAAATATTTTTAAAATATTTTAAAGAACTGTCACCCTTTTTTAGTTGAGTATTGATGATTATCCCGCAATAGGTTGCCATTGCTTTCTGCGGTAGACTGGTTGTCAGCCAAGGCTATAGAACCCAATCTGTCCTATTATTTAACCCATGACTGGAGGGAAGAAACGGATTAATATTTTTCCTAATAGAATGCGATGGTTATGTTGTCGTCTAAACTACGCAGAAATGATAATAGCATTGACATCTTATTTTAGCAGATATATTTACCAAAATTACACAAAAATAACTTATAATATTGAAGAATAAATTTGTTTAATAAGATCGATATTGGCTTCAACCTCGGGCTCCAAATGACTTCAAAATCCTCCTGTAACGGACTGGACGGTCTCTTTGGTGAAGTTGGTGAATTCTGCCATAATCCTTGCCAATTTGATATTTCTATCATTCTAGGCCATGTCAAAGCTTACCATGTGCTTCCGATTTATAATTTCGTTATCAAGGATGCATTTGCAAATATATATATATATATATATATATATATATATATATATAATCTAAACAAACTAATATGCATTGTAAGTGCGGTGGTATATGACCCTTTAATAAGCAATAAGTGATTGGGCTTTTTCAGTTTATCTTTTGTTCCTATAATAACGTGGGACATGCCAACCGTGAAAATCTAATGTTTTTTTTAATAATTTCACTCCTGTGGCAAAATAAACTTAAAGCAGTAACAAGCCAGTGAATTGTGGCTCTCCCAGCCGGTATTCCAATCCAGTCGTTCTTTCACAAAATCTCACTAACAGACGTTTCAGCCGCCAACTGTGAACGTTGTTCTCGCATCTGATCCCTGGGGAAAAATTCCTTGCTTTTATATCTGTACTTATACCCAGAATCCTTTTGCGTCTTCCTGTGATCCCATAATGCATTGCATCTTTTTGTGTATAAAAATGCAATGCAACTGGCAACCAGTCTACCGCAGAAAGCAATGACAACCTACTGCGGGATAATCTTCTGCTTAATCAGTCATGTTTTTTTCGAGACATGATCGCTCAAAGCGTGTATAGCATGTGACACTCAACTGACTGACAGTAAAAGTAAAGAGTATGCGTTCAATCGCTTAACGTGAATCATTTTTTCTCATTTTGTTCTTGCGAAAAAAGCGTCAGAAGATGCCTTATATTTGGTAATATACGTGAACTGATCAAAACGTATCAGTACTGATGATATAAAAAGAAAACTTCAACACATATCGATTCTACATTCAATCACCTTCAAAGTAGTCTCCTAGATGTGAAGTTCTGAAGGAATGTAATTTGTCTGACAATCTGTCATAGTAATGGCCATAAAGTCGTGAAAGGCTGGCAATGTTCTGTCTGAGGAAAAAAGGGGTTGTAATGACTTATTAATTACTATTAATAAGTCATTAACCACAAGGCTGCATAAGTACTTTGAGCTCTGTCAAGGCTAGAAAGGAAGGATAAAGTAGCACCAGCCCAGATATGATAGCAACGCACCATTCTTGTTCTGATCTGCCTTTTGTAAAGATAGCACATGGCAGCAAGGGTTAGGACCGGTTATTTTCCAGCATCTTTTGTGGTAGCATGAATATATACAATTTGATGAAAACGTATCAGTACTGTTGATATAAAAAGAAATCTTCAACACATATTGATTCTGCATTGAATCTCCTTCAAAGTAGTCTCCTTCTGAAGCTACACACTTTATCCAATGTTGTTTTCATAGAAGCAGCTCCCACATTGCATTATTTTGGAATTCCTTGGCATTTTGAAATCTTGTTTCTTTCAAGTGGGATTTGGTTTTTGAAGAGGAAAATGTTACAAAGGATGAGATCTGGGGAAATATGGTGGTTGTTGAACCTGGGGAAAATTGTGCTTGATCAAAAAAGTCCTGCAGAAGTCATGGCTACTGATTGAACCTCTGTGGTGTGGTGAGATAATCACACGCTATTTTAACTGGAAGAAAGAGACGGATTAATACCTTTCCTAAGGGTATTTGCGCGTAAGTAAATGCAATGAATTTAACTGGAATTCGAGCTCAGCTCCCCGATTTCTCGTACCGAGCTGATATCCACTGCACCACAACGCACATATATAGGAACGCCTATTCATGCACGACATAGTACTACAAATACCCTGATATTATGCGACACTTGACAAGAGCAGTCTCTCTAGGCGCTAGCAAAGAGTTCGAGATCCTTGATAGCAGTCGGAATGCAGCAACCAGAAATTAGGGGTCACTGCAAATCATCAAGCTTCTTTAACTTCCCGTCACTTACATACCTAAATTTTTAAAGAGGAAAAACACTAAAATAAATATCACTGCTCGTCGTCAGTGACAATAAAAACTACCTGGAAGGTGGTTAAGACTAAAGAATAATGCAGCCTCGGTGTCTCATTGGAAGTACACAGAGAAACACCTATCCATGTGCTACAAGATCCCCATTATTATATGATTGTCGACTAGGACAGTCTCTCTAAGCGTTGCTATAGAATTCGAGCTTCTTACTAGCATCTGAGAGGTAGCAACCAGAAAACTGCCAACCCTGTACGCTCATAATGAAAGGTTGTAGCCACCGCTCAGTCAGATAACCAAACGTTTAAGAAAGTAAAATCATTAGGACAATAGAAGATTGGAACCAGATAACAATGTCCTAAACAGGAAACAAAGGATGAAACCCTACTTCTATTCAATAACCATGAAAGGAGTTCTTGCCAGATGATACTATTCATCATTTGTATGATTGACTGCATACTAGAATGCAGGTCGTCCTTGGTATGACGATACACTACATCCGGCAGCAAGATCTCTGTTCGAAAGGTTTCGAGGAGAGTAGAACCACTTTTCAATCGCTATTGTTACCAGGTCTGCCCTGACTAGGAGTGGTAATACCTGTTAAAGTCCTAGCTATGGGGTCTTGGATAAGACCATAAACTGCATCCAGAAGCAAGTCCTTTGAGTGGGAGGTTGTGAGGACCTGGGAGCGTGCAGCATGGAACCACCTCTTAATTGCTGTTGTTTCCAGGTTCACCCTAACCAGAAGTGGTAGCACCTGTTAGGGTCCCAGCTATGGTCAAATAGTTAACCTCCAAACTGGGGTTAAAACACTATGAATGTGTAAAAATAGACTTTTATAGAAATATATACATTTTTGAAGGAAAAATATTGCCAACAATACAGATTTGAAGCAACAAATTATTACTATAATACATCTTCGAAGGAAAACAAATTATTTCCAACAATACATTTTTGAATACAAATCTAGAAGATATCTTCAGTTCCTAAAATAGAAAAAAAATTCATCAAAATCTGACTAAATCAACATTGTCACTATAACCGAACATTAAAAAATACTTTAAAACCCTAACTTTTTTAGCATAAAATAACCCAAAGATGTTGATATGCCGTTAAAAAAAACCTGAAACTCAAACCCAGTTATGGGTAAAGAATAAACCCCCTAAAGTGGGGTCAAAACACTATGAAAGTATAAAAATAGTTTGTGATAATGAAAATACCATCAATACTTTTTTTTTTTTTTTGTTATCAGCAATACGTTTTTGGAAAAATAAATTATCAATAATACATGTGAATCTCAAAAATAACCCTCTTTTGAAAAATGCATCAACGAAACTTCCCTAGAAACTGATTTCTTACAAAAAGTTCATATTATATTTGTACGAACCTATCCGAAAAATCTTGCCGACATTAAATTTACCATTGAGTAATTGTGTGTGATTAATGTAAGACTATGACGTATGAAGTAAAAATTATGAAGATATGGAGAATGAATGATTACTGATGCTTGACTTTAGGGGAGATAACAAAAAGACAATTATTTTTAATAGCTGCATTTACGAGTGATAGTTACAAGGGAGAGAAAATTGTGGAAAGCCATGACCGCCAGCGCCCAGAAGCGACATAGCTTAAAGAAAAAGCTTCTTCTTGAGTTATTATGTTGACCGGAAGTAAAATAATAAAAACCAACATTATAATCTGAACAAATGTGTTTTTACAGCCCACGTTGTTTAAATTAGCTCGGATCAATGAGGAATTTTTAAAGAAAATAGAAACAAAACAAGAAAACTGAATGCATGCTAATCAGCAAAAAGAGGAACCCAAAATGCAAATTACAGGTCGAAGATACTATTGAAGATTGAAGAACTATCTTTTCCTTCGGGATTAATTAATTTCTTATATTGTTTTACTAACGTTCCCACGATATAAGGCTCAAGAGCCATTCAATGTAAAGGTTACTTTTCAGATGTATGATTAATATAAGAATATGAAGTATAAAGTGAAGGTTATGAAAATATGGCGGATGGATGATGATCGATGTTCGACTCGAAGTGACGAAGATTGAAAGCGTTCGGGAAAGCATCCACGCATGTACCTGTTCAAAAAAATCAGCGGTTCTTAGTTCTTAGGGAAAAAAAAGTTGTCTGAGTGGTATTTCCTCTTTACAAATGGAATACGGGGAGGAATGTATTTCTTTCGATTCCGTTGTCTTGGTGCGTCGAAACCGTAAAGATACGAAATGGTGAAACTAAAGAATTAAGCGATAGAGTAGTTAAAAGGTAAGCGATCGGCTTGCGTTGTTGTTGTTGTTGTTGTTTTTTTGGGGGGTTTTTTTATCATTTCACCCCAAGCAAGGCGGTACCGCCACTCGTGTGCAGGGGACTACATAAGAGAGTTGAAGTTTTAGACAGGAAAAGAGTGAAGAGAAAGACGAACCAGCTACAGGGGGAGAAAGAAAAAGGGCAAGAGAAGGATATGAACACAGGAGTGAAGACAATTACGAAGGTAGAGAGAAAGGAAAAGAACAAGATACACGGAGTGGTGTAGAAAGGGCTGGAGTTAAGTGGATAGGAGATGGGAATTGGCTTTGCATTTAAATTATTGGAGGTTATAGCTATCAGGAAAGCAAGGATATGGAAGGGAGTTCCACAGGCGGGAAGCTCGAGAAAAGAAGCTGCTGGAGTAGAATTGTTGCCTTCATTTGGTTGATCTGACTGTAAAAATCTAACTGGGTGCCAGTCTAGTTGCCTGCGTAAATTCTTGTGTATGGGGCACTAGTGACCTAAGTTCTTCGGAACAGAAGCCATGAAAATATTTATAGAAGAGACAGAGGGAAGCCACCTCCCACAGATGAGAAAGTGGCTGGAGTCGAGCTGCCAGGTCGGGACCAATTACATATGGAGCCTATCAAGAACATTGAGATGAACAGCAGGGGCACCTGACCAGATATGTCAACATTATTCTATGCACGGTCGGGTGGTTGGTTGATTTGTATAAGTGCAAGATGGATTCAGGCAGAAAAAACAGAGGGAAACCACATCTTGCCAATGAAAAAGTGGCTGAAGTAGAGCTACCAGAGGCTGAAAAGTATTATGGCATCGGAGAAAAGGCGCTGTAAATGGTCTCGTACTCTACCAAGACTGAAAAGTAAGGGTTGCGCCCATGGCCGTATCTGACTACCGGGCACACCGGGCACGGGTCCGTTCCGACCCGTGCAATCATAGTGAAAATCCGGGCAAAGAAAAATGTCTTCGTCAGAAATCTAACTAAACAATTCACAAAGAAAGAAAGAAAGAAAGAAAACATCCGAATGAACGCAGTAAAAATCTGTTTGTTTATTGATTAATTTTGGGAGAAAAGACTGCTTATACTCAGAAAGCCCGAACCTGATTCCCTGCGTTCGTTCAAGTTCTGTGTCTAATTTCCATCGGAATAGCCGAAAAAATCCGCAAAAATCATAGTTTCTGGAAACGGATGACACTGATGACGTTATCACATTGTTAACTAATAAATCCGGACAATTTTCTCTGCGCCCGGTGTTTTTTTAGCATCAGCTACGGCCCTGGTTGCGCCTACACCGTAAAATCAAATAATTCAAACCGAGAAAGGTGTCAGGGAAGCAGTTAACCCTAACCCTAACCCGGCCTGTGTTAACAACAAATGGCGTCTTCTTTTGGAAGCTCTTTACGTATTAATCTGAAATCTGTGGTCATTTATTGTAATTTGGCTACGTTACATGTGCCCTTAATCTTTAATAAACTAAAACACATATCGTGAATTTTATAATCTTATTTTTTATTAAGTGTATATACATGCTTTCAAAATGTTTTTGTTGTTTTTTAAATAAAAATGACATGCTGGTTTGCAGTGTGTCGCTTTTGTGCAAGCAATCAGATTTTTCCTGTCTTAGTTTTCGCCAAAACATGAAATAAAGGTAAAGTTTTGATCGAATTCATAGATAAGGGGAATTAAATTAATAGACAGATGAATGCATTGATTGTTCGATGGGTATTTTTGACAACTGATAAAGAAATTCAATTGTAGAAGAAATTGTCATGAATTAAAAAACACGGAAATTAGAATTTGTCTCTGATTCAGTGCAAGTCATTCATATGCCTGGGTTTAGATTTCAAGATAAAAATCAGACACAAAAAACGATTTTAAAGAACTGTCGAACATGATTTTATGCTTTTGATATATGTGCGGACCTCTCTCTCTCTCTCTCTCTCTCTCTCTCTCTCTCTCTCTCTGTGTGTGTGTGTGTGTGTGTGAAGGACCACCAAAGTAGAATACACTTTTAATATTTTTATATATAATATTTTAGTATTTTAATACATACAATATTTTCGTATTTTGATATATATGCAGGCCTCTCTCTCTCCCTCTCTCTCTCTCTCTGTATGTGTGAGTGAAAGACCACTAAAGTAGAATACAGTTTTAATATTTTGACATATAATATTTTAATACTTTAATATATATATATTTAATATTCTAATATTTTATTATATTTTTAATATTTTAATATATATATTTTAGTATTTTGATATATATGCAGGCCTCTCTCTCTCTCTCTCTCTATATATATATATATATATATATATATATATATATATATACACCAAAGAAGAATACACTTCCGGTCATTGACTTATTTTGCTTTTCTGATTGCGCTTCGTAAGCTATAAAACTTGAACTTTATACTATAACTGAGAATAAATAATTAATTGACGGAATATAATACGCAGTCTATTTACATTTAATATCACGCTATTCTGAGATAATAACTGGAAGTCTAAAACGTCTGGGTAAATATTAGCCTACCAGATAGCCTCGGGATATATTCTAAGGCCAATGTTTGTGGAAATGTGTGAGCATATAATTCCTCAAATTATCATTACTATTATTAAATAAAAATTTTAATTATTATTAAAATATATATTATTACTATTATTATTAAAATTATTATTATTGTTAATTTTTTTTTTCTAAAAAATGCATTTATAATCGAATATTTTATTTTTCATTACATGCAACAGAGGTTATCAAATAAAACAAAACACACACATGTTTCTAGTTAACTTTAATCTTCAAATATTTAAATGCAATGTCAATCGCTATCTACTGATTACTTTTCTTTTATTCTCGTTCCTTAGTATTGTTTCTGTTTTTAACTTTTAACTCATAAACCCTTGTGTCTCGGTGGCTTTATTGCCTTGATTGTGATGAAATCGATTAAAAAACAATATTCATTTTTTAAATAAACACCCATTTTTAATTTTAAATAGTGTGTATTCTAACAGGAGACTGAAAGTGCGACACAGATTCGAAGGCGAATTGACAAGGCAAAGAACGCGTTCCAGAAGCTGAGACAGGATAATTTTGCTAGAAACAAAGAAAAGAGTAGTGGATTGCTATGTGATGTCAGTTCTTCAATATGGCAGTAAATGCTGGACAATATCATCGAAGATTAAGGAAAACCTTGAAGCAGTTGAAGTGTGATTCTACAAAAAAGATGCTGCGGATATCATGGATCGAACATGCCAGCAATGATGAGGTTTTGAAAAGGATGGAAACTAAAAAGAAATTATTACTGGGCATCGGGAAAAGACAGCTAAAGTTCCTGGGACATGCGATGAGGAAAGAGGGCTTGGAGAACCTGATACTAACAGACCAGATAGAGGGTAAAAGAGATAGGGGAAAGCAGCGGATAGCATATTTAAAGGGTCTGGGCAGGTGGATGACAGAACGAGGGTTTCGTGGTGTAACAGGAGAAAGCGTGCTAAGAGCCACATGGGATAAGGAGACGTGGAAAGCCATGATCGCTTACGTCCTGAAAAGATAGGGCACATAAGAAGATATATGCCAACTGTTTATAAATTATAATATAGATATAAAGCGAGGGATCAAATCTATATTATGATCAATATATAAACTGATCCCTCATTTTGTGGCCATGCTATTTTTTATACATTTATATTCTATATTTATGGGCTTCAGCTAGTGGATGGCAGAGCGGGGTTTGAGTGGTGTAACAGGAGAAAGTGTGCTAAGAGCCACATGGAATAGAGAGATGTGGAAAACCATGATCTGAAAGGACAGGGCACAAAGAAGAAGAAGAAGCTATAAATATATGAAAACCCTCTTCGGTATACATATACAAAAAATCCGTTTCAGAATTTAGTACAAAGTCAGTCAGTTAGTTAAGTGCTCTACGTAATACACTCTTGGGCGATCATGTCTCTATCGATCCATTACTGACTAGGTAAAATATTTTCCCTCGGTAGGTTGCCGTTTCTTTCCTCTGTAGACTGGTTGCCAACCAAGGCTATAGAACCCAATTTGCCCTGCTATTTAATCCATAGCTGAAGAGAGAAGTGATGGCTTCATAGCTTTCCTAAGGGTATTTGGGCGCAAGCGAATGAAACGAATTCAACTGGAATTCAAACTCCATCCGAGCTGATATCCCCTTGTACCACATCGCACATGCAATGGGAAAGGCAATACTTAAATCGGCTAAATGGAACTCGTTAACCTGGGTTATTAGTCCGTTAAAAAGAAGAAATATCTTTGATTTCAAATCTCCACACCTTTGCCGCTATACGCAATCAAGAGAAATGTTTCGTGAATAAAACCTAACAATAAATCTGCAGCCACAAAGACAGTCGAACGTTAAATCCAAATTCGTTCTGGCAACCCATTCCGACGACACTGGTACTAATCAGTATCGATCCCTCTCATGCCCTTGTCTTGGACAATGTTGATGGCGTAGAGAGGAGTAACAAGATATATGGACAACTATCGACAAATTAAAAGGAATCCACACTCAGTTTTTCGCTCATGACACTGCTTTTTTCATTTGCGTACAGTTTATAAAACAGACGTTGCTCTAAATGATTTAGTTGTTATGGCAAATCACTGTCGATGGGTCATTTATTACCAACTAAACTTTATTTATTTTATTGCTGGTAATAGCTTTTTCTTTCAACAATTTTATTCTTTTGTTTTATATAAGTTTTGTGTCTAGTAATGCTTTTTGCTTTTCGAGTATCAAGTATCATTGGGATTTGTTTTGTTTTTTTTTTGTTTCTTGTTTTTTTTTTCTTAAGGGAGGTCTCTAAGTTCTACAATGTTATTTGACTCATAACTGGAGGGAAGAGACGGATTAATACCTTTCCCAAGGGTACCAGTGCTGAAGTGAATGCAGGGTATTCAACTGGAATTCGAACTCGGCTCACCGATTTCTCTTTCCGAGCCGATATCCACTGCACCACAACGCACATCCGTCACTGAATGCTTACAGCACCTGGTATTCCCAAGCGGTCACCCATCTAAGTACTGACCAGGCTCAACGTTACTTAACTTCGATGATCGAGCGAGAACCAGTGTATTCAACGTGATAAACCGTAAGCCTGCTCTAAATTAAGTTTTAGAAGTTGTTAAAATAAAAAATAAAATAATAGACGCTCCAAAATTAGACTTCCAGCCCCTTGGCACCTCCACGTGGTGTAATAGCATTCTTGTGCTTTCGGCCTTGTGTTAGAAAATCAACGCTCTAAATATTTCGGCGTCTCGACGCGGTGTTGTGGTTACCTCCAATCCGTGATGGACTGGAGTAAGACATGGCTCGTAAATTTTAATGCTTCCAAAACGAAGCTGCTATCTAATAACGACCACAGACAATCGTTCCACCAGCCCATTAACATGGATCAGGCTTCTCTCCCTGAAAACGAAACACTGCGCCTCCTCGGGTTAACTCTCACACCAGGTCTCAAGTAGAATAAATATAGAATCCATAGCTAAATCCGCTGCTAGGAAAGTCGGTTCTCTGTGTAGAGCCAGGAAGTTTTTCCAGTCCCAAACAATCCTGCACATATATAAACCTACCATCCGCCCGTGCATTGAGTATTGCTGCCATATCTGGTCCGGTGCTCCTGCTATCCACTTAGGTGTCCATGACCAAAATCCAACGGAGAATCTGTAATGTGATCGATCCCGACTTGGCAGCTAGGATACAGCCGCTTTCTCACCGACGCAGAGTGGCTTCCCTGTGTCTCTTTAAATACTTTCACGGCTTCTGCTCCGATGAACTTAGCTCACTGGTACCCCCTATATACTAATTTCCTCGAGCCACAAGATTAGCAACTAGGTCTCATCCTTTAACTGTGAAACCAATAAAATATAAACGCAAATTCTACTCCACCATCTTCTTTTCTCTAACTTCCCGCCTGTGGAATTCTCTTCCGCATACTTGCTTTCCTGACAGTGACAATCTCCAAGAATTTAAATGTAAAGTCAATAGTCATCTCCTGTCTCACTAACTTACATCCTCTCCCTCATGCTTTTCTACATCCACCACACTCTCATCAGTACTCTCTTCCCTCTCCTACTCTCTTCCTGACACACCCTGCAACCTCTCACTCCTCATAGCACTCCTCCTCGTCCACCCCACTCTCATCAGTACTCTCTTCCCTCTCTTACTCTTTCCCTGACACCCTCTGCAACCTCTTACTCTGCATAACATTCCTCCTGTGTAACCTCCTGCACAACAGCGGCAGTAAAATGCCTTGCTTGGGGCGACACGATTGGAAAAAAAAAAGTAAGCATGTCTCGCTGCGTACCCCGTGCATTCGACCTTCTGTTAGAAAATCAACTCTCTAAACCTTGGTCGTCTCGACGCGGTTTTATGGTTAGTAAGCTTGTCTCGCCAGAACCTATTACAACTGAGTTGTGAGTTCGATCCTCACCGGGTATTCCAAACATTCAGCCGTGTGCCATGTCTAAGCGGCGGTTAGAAATTAACTAAATCGATGGATTTCAATTGGAGTAGAGAGACTAAACTATCGCCCGGTTCACACTCCACCCACACCTATTGAACAGGTGAAGAGGCTCATCCCTTGTTTCCTGTTTAGGATGTGGTTTCCGGTTTTCTCTTTTCTAATCTTCTCACTGTTTTTCTTTTTTTCAATTAGAGTAGATAGACTAAACTATCGCCCGGTTCACACTTCACCCACACCTATTGAACAGGGGAAGAATGCTCATCCCTTGTTTCCTGTTTAGGATGTGGTTTCCGGTTTTCTCTTTTCTAATCTTCTCACTGTTTTTCTTTTTTTCAATTGGAGTAGATAGACTAAACGATCGCCCGGTTCACACTCCACCCACATCAATTGAACAGGTGAAGAGGCTCATCCCTTGTTTCCTGTTTAGGATGTGGTTTCCGGTTTTCTCTTTTCTAATCTTCTCACTCTTATATAGCCCCCTGCACATCAGTGGCGTTACCGCCTTGCTTGGGGTGATATGACTAAAAAAAAAAAAATATTGCATATCGTTAATATTCACACAATGTTTTCATTTTGTCATGATTGGATCTTTCACATTTATTCAATTCCACGATCATGAGAAAATTGTTTCTCTTTTCTCTTTTTTTCTACTTAAAGAGTCTCCGTTTATTTTTATGCGCGATATTTTGCATTCAAAATGTTCTATTATTATTTTAATTCGAATGAAAATCCAAACAAGAGTCTGAATAATGTTACATAAAGTAATAATTTCGCCAGAGAGACGTGTTCATGAATTCATATAAATCAAAATAATATTATATAAATGATAATAGTCACATGCAAAATGCGTATGAACAAGAAAATTATTAATACTAATGGGAATTATATTAATAATAATATATATTCTTCTTCTATGTGCCCTGTCCCTTCAGGACGTAGGCGATCATGGCTCTCCACGTCTCTCTATCCCTTGTGGCTCTTAGTATGTTTGCTCCTGTTGCTCCTGACAACCCCCGTTCCGTCATCCACCTGATCAGTCCCTGCAAATATGTTATCCGCTGCCTTCCTCTGTCTCTCTTTCCTTCTATCTGACCAGTCAGTATCAGGTTCTCCAGGCTCTCCATCCTCATTGCATGTCCCAGGAACTTCAGTTGTCTCTTCCTGATGCTCAGCATCAATTTCCTTTTTGTTGCCATTCTTTCTAAAACCTCGTCGTTGCTTGTATGCTCAGTCCACGATACCCGTAGCATCCTTCTGTAGAACCACATTTCGGCCGCTTCCAGTTTTGTCCTCATTTTCGATGATATTGTCCAGCATTCACAGCCGTATTGAAGAACTGACATCACGTAGCAGTCTAGCACTCTTTTCTTCGTTTCTATTGAGATTTTCCTGTGTGTTAGTATTTTGCTCATCTTCTGGAACGCGTCCTTTGCCATGCCAATTTGCCTTCGGATCTCCGTGTCGCACTTTCCATCTACTGTTAGAACACTTCCTAGGTACTTAAATTCTTGTACTTGTTTGATTCTGTTATTCTCCACCTGTATTTGGCATTTTGGGTTGTATCTTTTGCTGATGACCATGCACTCAGTTTTCTTAAAGTTTATTTGTAGTCCCTTCTTGTCACTCTCCACTGCTACTTTCTGTATGAGGTCTTGTAGTTTCCTTTCCGTGTCCGCAATCAGCACTGTATCGTCCACATATCTTATGTTGTTCAGGTTGTGGCCTCCAATAACAAATCCTGGCGTGTCATCTAGGGTCCTCAAAATATTCTCGCTGTATAGGTTGAACAAATCCGGTGAAAAGACACATCCTTGTCTTACGCCTTTTTCTATCTTTGTGTATCTACTGAGGTCCGTATGTATCTACCTGTCCGTATGCAGGCCGTTTGCTGCCAGTATAGATTCTTGATTATTCTTATGTCTTTGCCGAAAATGTCGAGATTGCCCAGCATCTCCATCAATTCTTTGTGTCGTATTTTGTCGAATATGCTAATTATATCAATGAGTTGTTGAGTTGTTTTTTTATGATGAGAATTATTTACATTTTACATATTTTTTTTTATTTATTTTCACTTGTTTCTTAATATTTACGTTACAATTTCTTAGTCTAATGCTTTCAACTGATGTCTTCTTCGTCCATTAATTTGCGTGCTACTGTTATCGGGATGTGCGTTGTGGTGCAGTGGGTATCGACTCAGAATGAGAAATCAAGGAGCCGAGTTCGAATTCCAGTTAAATTCCTTGCATTCACTTAAGCACTGGTACCCTTGGGAAAAATATTAATCCGTCTCTTCCCTCCACTGACGGGTTAAATAACAGAACAGATTAGGCTCTATAGCTTTGGCTGGCAACCAGTTTACCGCAGAAAGCAATAGCAACCTAATACGGGAATATCTTCTGCCTAGTCATGTCTCTTTTGAGATATGATCGCCCAAAGCGTGTATCACGTATGGCACTTGACTGACTGGCTAAATATAATAGTTGAAAACATGATTAAGGCTTTTACTGGGCAAAAAGTGGGTGATCAGTTTTAAATTGTTATGAAGTAATAAACTGACCCCCCCCCCCCACTAATTACTACTTAATAATATAATACATCTTTTCCTCCTACAGCTATGAGTCAAATAGCAGGACAGATTGGGTTCTATAGCTTTGGGTGGCAACCAGTCTACCGCAGAAAGTAATGGCAACCTGCTGCGGGATAATCTTCTGCCCAGTCATGTCTCTTTTGAGACTTGATCACCCAAGCGTGTGTCACGTACGGTACTTGACCGACTGACAGTTATCGCAGAATTAAAAACGTATTAGATTGTCACAAATGAAATGATGCATTTTATAGGAAATTAATAAAACTCTTCTAAAATGTTAAATAATTAATTTATTAAGTTGAAATAAGCACCATGTTGATGAATGACTGCTCTCATTAATTCGCATTCTTTGATGTGATAAACAATTTAAATGCTTCTATTATCTCTTCGTTATTAAAGAATGTTTTACTACGTATGAAAAGCTCAGGATGCTTAAATATATGATAATCAGTAGGAGAGATGTCAGGTGAATATAGAAGATGAGGTAAAATTTCATAATTCAGGCTATGCAGCTTCTGGGAAGTGTTCTAACAGTAGATGGAAAGTGCGACACAGAGATCCGAAGTTCGAATTGGCATGGCAAAGGACGCGTTCCAGAAGCTGAGTAAAGTACTAACACACAGGAAAAATTCACTAGAAACAAAGAAAAGGGTGCTGGATTGCTATGTGATGTCAGTTCTTCAATACGGCAGTGAATGCTAGACAATATCATCGAAAATGAGGACAAAATTGAAGCAGCCGAAATGTGGTTCTACAGAAGGATGCTATGGATATCGTGGACTGAGCATGCAAGCAACGATGAGGTGTTGGAAAGAATGGCAACAAAAAGGAAATTAATACTGAGCATCAGGAAGAGACAACTGAAGTTCCTGGGACATGCAATAAGGAAGGAGGGCTTGGAGAACCTTAAAGGCCAAATATAAGGAAAAAGAAACAGAGGAAGACAGCGGATAACATATTTGCAGGGCCTGATCTAGTGGATGACGGAACAGGGGTTGTGAAGTGTAACAGGAACAAACATACTAAGAGCCCAAAGGGATAGAGAAACGTGGAGAACCATGATAGCCTACGTCCTGAAGGGACAGGGCATATAGAAGAAGAAGAAGCTTCTGGGTATTTGATTGAGAAGCGTGCAGCCAACTCTGTTTACAAGTCTAGAATGTTTCATTTTTAATTTTTCACGCATAGTTACACCCAATTTTTCCACAATACGAGGTTGCCTTTTTTTCTCCATTGAGGCAAAACTGAATAATGAATAACCACTTTGAAAGATCGATATATAGTAACCATATACTTTTTAGTGGGGGGTTTTGTGTATCGTTTTTGTCATTCACTTGTATATAACCTCTGGCCTACTCTCTTGCTGTTATCAAAGAGTATAAATTTCTCATGCATGTAGTCGATACAAAAAAATGGTGCTTTTCCTCCAGTTTCTTTTTGTTTTGTTTTTATGGCATATCAACCTCGGCGGATCATTTATTGCCAACTAAATTTTATTCATTTATTTATTGCTGGTAATACTTTTTTCTGTCAACAATTTATTGTTGTTTTTATAAGTGTTTTTGTGTCTAGTAATACTTTTTTCTTTTCGAATATCAAGATTCACTGGGATTTGTTTTTAAGGGCAGGGTCCCCAAGTCCTACCCTGTTATTTAACCCATAACTGGAGGGAAGGGACGGGTTAATACATTTCCCAGGGGTACCAGTGCTTAAATGAATGCAGGGTATTCAACTGGAATTCGAACTCGGCTCACCGATTTCTCTTTCCGAGCTGATATCCACTGCACCACGACGCACTTCCGTCACTATACGCTTACAGCACCTGGTATTCCCAAGCGGTCACCCATCTAAATACTTACCAGGCTCAACGTTGCTTAACTTCGGTGATCGAGCGAGAACCAGTGTAATCAATGTGATATGGCCATAAGCCCTCCCCAGTTTGTGCTCATATAGTGAGATAACTCGACATTGTTTTATTTTAATCGTTTTTATATGTTTAATGAGTAACAATAGATTGAAAGAAAAAATATCTTGAAAGAAAAATTATCTTGAAAAAAAGAGCCCGGAATAAGTGAAGCTAATTTTTTTTATATTTACTGAGAGGGTTATTTCATTAGACGACCAGATTAACAACCAACCAGAAAATGCGTCCTAATGCGATAACCTAATAACTTCTGATGAGTCAGACTTGTATTCCAACCCTCGGTTGCTTCTTTTTCATGGACTACGTTTTTTTTTTACCATTAGGTGACTCCAAACTGACGTTAAAGCGAGCGTGACCACACCCATAAAGCATCTATCATATATTATATGTATTATTATTATTATTATTGTCAGACACTTAAGTGCCATACCTGATACACTCTTTGGCGATCATGTCTCATTTGAGACATGACTGAGCAGAATATTTTCCCGCAGTAGTTTGCCATTATTTTCTGCGGTAGACTGGTTGCTAACAAAGGCTATAGAACCCAATCTATCCCGATATTTAACCCATAACTGGAGGGAGAAGAGACTGATTAATACCTTTCCCAAAGTTATATGCACGTAAGTGAATGCAAGGAATCCAACTCTGATTTCTTGTTCCGAGCCGATATCCAGTGCACCAGAGCACCCCAGTATAAATCAGTCAGTTAAGTATCATACATGATACACGCTAGAGCGATAATGTCTCGAAAAACTGACTGGGCAGATGATTATCCTGCACTAGATTTTCATTACTTTCTGCGGTAGACTGGTTGCCAGCCAAGGCTATGGAACCCAATCTGTTCTATTACTTAACACATAACTGGAAGGAGAAGAGATAGATTATATTATAGTATTATATGAAGTATAATTAGTGTGGGATCAGTTTATTACTTCATAACAATAGAAAACTGATCCCCCATTTATGCCCAGTATAAGTTTTTAATTATGTTTCCAACTATTATATTCAGTCAGTCAGTCGCTTGGGCGATCATGTCTCGAAAGAGACATGACTGACTAGGCAGATGATTATCCCGCAGTAGGTTGCCATTATTTCTGCAGTAGACTGGTTGCCAGCTAAAACTATAGAACCCAATCTGTCCCGTTATTTAACCCATAACTGGAGGGAGAAGAGACTGATTAATACCTTTCCCAAAGTTATATGCGCGTAAGTGAATGCAACGAATTCAACTCTGATTGCTTGTTCCAAGCCGATATCCAATGCCCCACAACGTATTGTAGGTATATTAAATATTTTATACACGACACAGAGACAATTGGTGCTTTAAATTTTTCAAATAATTTAGCTTTTAAAAAAAATTATCAAGTTGAATTTCTCAATTTTTCATAAAAGTAATTATGGGGATGAAACACATGTGAAAAAAAATATAAAAATAAATTTTTACCACGATTTTTAATAATGAAATTTCAAAAATAATTTTATTAATTTTTGAATAAGTCCTGAAGCTTTCATTAATATCAAACAATTATTTGAATTTTGCAAGAATTTCAAAATTAATGTGTCTGTCACAGCAAAAGAAAAAGGCTAAAATTTGCAATACTAACAGTTAGAACAAATGTTGAAGCCAGAAAAACAATTTATTTTTTTAAAAATTCAATTTCTTTTTTTAAAAGAGTAACAAGTTCATTAAATGTTTAAAAAAAACTTGAAATTTCCTCTTAATAAAATCAAAGATTTTGACGATAAAATTGTTTTCATTACGTTTGAAACATGTTTTTATCTCAGTTCGGAGAACCGAGTCCGAATTCCAGTTGAATTCGTTGCATTCACTTACGCACGAATACCCTTGGGAAAGGCATTAATCTATCCCTTCCTTTCAGCTATAGGTTAAATGACAGGACAGAATGGATTCTCTAGTCTTGGTTGGCAAACAGTCTATCGCAAAAATAATGGCAACCTACTGCGGAAAAATCTTTCGAGACATGATAACCCAAGCGTGTATCTTAACTGACTGGTTGATGCTGATTTGTAGCGATTTCGTTAAGGTACCTGATATAAACTGATCTCTCAGATTTTGGCTCCGGTAGTTTCTATACATTTATATTCCAGATACTGTAAATAAATCTAAAAGACATGCCTGTGTCGCAGTAATTGATTGATTCGTTTTCTACGGTTTATCAACCCTTTGCAGGTTATTTAAAGCCAGAAAATATTTTTTTACATTTTAAGATTTTTTTTTTAGATAATTTGCGTTGAGGTGCAGTGGATATCGTCTCTGAACAAGAAATCGGAGAGCTGAGTTCGAATTCCAGTTAAATTCATTGCATTCATTTACACGCAAATACCCTTTGGGAAGATATTAATCCGTTTTTTTCTTCCAACTATGGGTTAAATAGCAAGAGAGATTGTGTTCTATAGCCTTAGTTGGCAACCAGTCTACCGTAGAAAGTAATGGCAAACTACTGCGGGAAAATATTCTGCCCAGTGAGTCATGTCTCTTTCGAGACATGATCGTCGAAGCGTGTATCACTTATGGCACTTAACTGACTGAATGATTTAGTGATACAAGTCTTATGCATAGCTGTGTGGAGGAGAGTTGTATTCATACCTAATCAGAATTTGATAAGCAAGAAATTATAATGTGGATGTAAATTAGGTATTTTACAATCAATACATAAAATGGTCCCTCATTTTCTGACCACAGTAGTTTCTATACATTTACTAGCAGTATAGCCCGGCGTTGCTCGGGTGTAATGAAAGCTTTAAAACTAATCCATGGTCCTGGAGCTCAGACTCTTTGGACGTTGGCACGAAAGACTAAAAAGCAATAGTTGTTTCCAGTTAAAGCGAAACCGTAGACTGAAAGAAAAAAGATTGGATGTAAGTCAAATTTTGATTTCCTGGTATCAATATCAAAGTCCTCTGAGTAAATGGCATCATGGCTGAGACTAAGAACTACAATTATACCTACTTAGAGCCAAACCTGAAGCAAAAACTAAAATAAAAGGGCCGAAAAGCCAAGCAGTGTTTTTCCAATTGTTCTTTTAATTTTTTTAATTTTTTTCTTCTGATTACACAAATTGTAGCTTCGGTTTCTTGATCTTATCATTAAAAGTTCTTTCTGTCCCATAATAATTGTTGGTTGTTTTTATGGTAAATCAACACCTCGGCGGGCCATTTATTGCCAACTAATTTTTATTTATTTATTGACGGTAATACCTTTTTCTTTCAACAATTTATTTTTGTTTTTTTATAAATTTTTGTGTCTAGTAATACTTTTTTTCTTTTCGAGTATCAAGATTCATTGGGATTTGTTTTTTTTTAAGGGCAGGGTCGCCAAGTCCTACCCTGTTATTTAACCCATAATTGGAGGGAAGGAACGGGTTAATACTTTCCAAAGGATACCAGTGCTTAACTGGATGCAGGGTATTCAGCTGAAATTCGAACTCGGCTCACCGATTTCTCTTTTCGAGCCGATATCCACTGCACCACGACGCACATATATCTCCTCTTTTCTATCTCTCCTCTCTCGCTTTCCATCTATATCCCTCACTTTCACTCAATCTCTCTCCCTGTATATATTTTACCCCTCTCCATGTATATCTCCTCTTTTCTCTCTCTCTCTCCTCTCTCGCTCTCCATCTATATCCCTCTCTTTCACTCAATCTCTCTCCCTGTATATATTTTACCCCTCTCCATCTATATCTCCTATTTTCTCTCTCTCCTCTCTCGCTTTCCATCTATATCCCTCTCTTTCACTCAATCTCTCTCCCTCTATATATTTAACCCTTCTCCATCTATATCTCCTCTTTTCTCTCTCTCTCTCTCTGCTTTCCATCTATATCCCTCTCTTTCACCCAATCTCTCTCCCTCTATATATTTTACCCCTCTCCATCTATATCTCCTCTTTTCTCTCTCTCCTCTCTCGCTTTCCATCTATATCCCTCTCTTTCACTCAATCTCTCTCCCTCTATATATGTTACCCCTCTCCATCTATATCTCCACTTTTCTCTCTCTCTCCTCTCTCGCTTTCCATCTATATCCCTCTCTTTCACCCAATCTCTCTCCCTCTATATATTTTACCCCTCTCCATCTATATCTCCTCTTTTCTCTCTCTCCTCTCCCGCTATCCATCTATATCCCTCTATTTAACTCAATCTCTCTCCCTGTATATATTTTACCCCTATCCATCTATATCTCCTCTTTTCTCTCTCTCCTCTCTCGCTTTCCATCTATGTCCCTCTCTTTCACTCAATCTCTCTCCCAGTATATATTTTACCCCTCTCCATCTATATCTCCTCTTTTCTCTCTCTCCTCTCTGGCTTTCCATCTATATCCCTCTCTTTCACTCAATCTCTCTCCCTCTATATATTTTACCCCTCTCCATTTATATCTCCTCTTTTCTCTCTCTCCTCTCTCGCTCTCCATCTATATTCCTCTCTTTCACCCAATCTCTCTCCCTCTATATATTTTACCCCTCTCCATCTATATCTCCTCTTTTCTCTCTCTCCTCTCTCGCTTTCCATCTATATCCCTCTCTTTCACTCAATCTCTCTCCCTGTATATATTTTACCCCTCTCCATCTGTATCTCCTCTTTTCTCTCTCTCCTCTCTCGCTTTCCATCTATATCCCTCTCTTTCACTCAATCTCTCTCCCTCTATATATTTTACCCCTCTCCATCTATATCTCCTCTTTTCTCTCTCTCCTCTCTCACTCTCCATCTATATCCCTCTCTTTCACTCAATCTCTCTCCCTGTATATATTTTACCCCTCTCCATCTATATCTCCTATTTTCTCTCTCTCTCTCTGCTCTCTCGCTCTCCATCTATATCCCTCTCTTTCACTCAATCTCTCTCCCTGTATATATTTTACCCCTCTCCATCTATATCTCCTCTTTTCTCTCTCTCCTCTCTCGCTTTCCATCTATATCCCTCTCTTTCACTCAATCTCTCTCCCTGTATATATTTTACCCCTCTCCATCTATATCTCCTCTTTTCTCTCTCTCCTCTCTCGCTTTCCATCTATATCCCTCTCTTTCACTCAATCTCTCTCCCTCTATATATTTTAACCCTCTACATCTATATCTCCTCTTTTCTCTCTCTCCTCTCTCGCTCTCCATCTATATCCCTCTCTTTCACTCAATCTCTCTCCCTGTATATATTTTACCCCTCTCCATCTGTATCTCCTCTTTTCTCTCTCTCTCTCTCTCTCTCGCTCTCCATCTATATCCCTCTCTTTCACTCAATCTCTCTCCCTGTATATATTTTACCCCTCTCCATCTGTGTCTCCTCTTTTCTCTCTCTCTCCTCTCTCGCTCTCCATCTATATCCCTCTCTTTCACTCAATCTCTCTCCCTGTATATATTTTACCCCTCTCCATCTATATCTCCTCTTTTCTCTCTCTCCTCTCTCGCTCTCCATCTATATTCCTCTCTTTCACTCAATCTCTCTCCCTGTATATATTTAACCCCTCTCCATCGATATCTCCTCTTTTCTCTCTCTCCTCTCTCGCTCTCCATCTATATCCCTCTCTTTCACTCAATCTCTCTCCCTGTATATATTTTACCCCTATCCATCTATATCTCTTCTTTTCTCTCTCTCCTCTCTCGCTCTCCATCTATATCCCTCTCTTTCACTCAATCTCTCTCCCTGTATATATTTTCCCCCTCTCCATCTATATCTCCTCTTATCTCTCTCTCCTCTCTCGCTTTCCATCTATATCCCTCTCTTTCACTCAATCTCTCTCCCTCTATATATTTTTACCCCTCTCCATCTATATATATATATTTTTTATCATTTCACCCTGAGCAAGGCAGAAATGCCACTGATGAGCGGGGGGCTACATAACTGTAAAAAGATTAATTAGAAAAGAGTGAGGAGTACAAACTAGTTAGAAAGGAACAATAGAAAGCTGAGAATGCAGGTGCGATGATAGATACATAGGTGGAGAGAGAGGGAAGGATATACGGGGGTGGGGAGAGAGCTAGAATCCAGTGGTTAATAGTTGAGTATTGACTTTGCATTTAAATTTCTGGAGGTTGTAGCCGTCAGGAAAGCAAGAATATGGGAGCGAGTTCCACAGGCAGGAAGTGCGAGAGAAGAAGCTGCAGGAGTAGAATTGTCGTCTGCATTTGGCTAACCTGACTGTGAATGGGTGGGACCCAGTTGCCAGTCTGGTTGCACGAGTAAACACCTGTTGAGGAGGCACCAGTGACTTAAGTTCGTCCGAGCAGAAGCCATGAAAGTATTTATAGAACAGACAAAGGGAGGCTACATTTCGACGGTGGGGAAGTGGCTGCAGTCGAGCCGCCAGATCAGTACCTATCACATTACAGACTCTCCTTTGGAGCTTGTCAAGAACACTGAGGAGAACAGCAGGGGCGCCTGACCATAAATGGCAGCAGTACTCCATGCACAGACGGATGGTTCTCTCTCTCCTCTCTCGCTCTCCATCTATATCCCTCTCTTTTCCTCAATCTCTCTCCCTGTATATATTTTACCCCTCTCCATCTATATCTCCTCTTTTCTCTCTCTCTCTCTCTCTATCTATATATCCCTCTCTTTCACTCAATCTCTCTCCCTGTATATATTTTACCCCTCTCCATCTCTCTCTCTCTCTCTCTCTATCTCTCTCTCTAAGAAATGATGCCATGTTCTATGACCTCCACTCCTGTGAAAAAAAAAAATGCGAGTAATTCAGAAACCCCAAGATCGTCTCTCGTTAATTCAGTCTGTTCTGATGCACTGTTGGTCTACCTACCAAGGAATTGTCGATAGATCACTAGAATCCAGAGATGTGTACGCAACAAAACCATTAAGTATAACGATAGTCATAAGGCATGTGAAGCATTTTCATGGGTTTTCAGTGGATTTTTCACTTAGTTAAGTATTAGTTACATACATAGAAATCGTGATAATTTAAAATGCGCGCATAAGGTTTATAAAACTACCGGTCATTGGCTCTGATACTTGTAATATTAACGTGAGTTGTCTGGTACTGATACTCATAAGCTACTTCGAACTCAACATTTTTTTTTTTTTACACTAATGTTCACTCTGTAGAAAGCCTAAGAGATACTCATTGTAGAGGGTTAGAAAGTAAGCGGTAAAAAACAGAGGTTATGGAAATATGTGGCTAAGATGACCGTTAACTAGATTGAGCAGTTTAAGATTTTAGTGATCCAGGAGCATCCACTTGGGAGTTCTGTTTTACATTTTCGGGCGTAATTAGAGTGCGGATTGGTAGAGTGCATTACAATTTAACTAATTCAATTGGCTTTTGGTTAAATTGCTTCTTCAAACACAATTGACATCAAATACTGTTTCTATGAGTTTAGATTAATACGACGACCTTATGCAGTTTTAAAATGTCACCGTGCGTTCTCAGGTGTTAATCAAGTACGTTCTAAGCAGCCTACTGCGAGATAATCGTTTGCCCAGTCATATCTCTTTCGAGACATGATCGCCCAAGCGTGTATCACGCATGGTACTTAACTGACTGTAAGCATAGTTTACAAATCTACCAAACGTTGTCTGTGGTTACGTAGTTATATCAGACATATGATACTTACAATATTAGCGTGTATTTCGTAGTATATCGTTTCATGCCTTCCGGGTGTTAATTAGGTATTCCGTACGCATAGTTCATAAAAAATCTAATAAAAATTCTTCTTTTTCTTCTTTTTCTTCTTCTATATGTCTTATCCCTTCAGGACGAAGGCGATCATGTCTTTCCACGTCTCTCTATCCCTGGTGGCTCTCAGTACGCTTTCCCCTGTTACATCGCGCAACCCTCGTTCCGCCATCCACCCGTACAGGCCAATCAAGTAGGTTACATGCTGTTTTCCCCTGTCTCTCCTTCCCTCTAGCTGGCCTGTTAGTATCAGGTTCTCCAAGCCTTCCTTCCTCACTGCCTGTCGCAGAAATTTCAGCTGTTTTTTCCTGATGCTCAATATTAATTTTCTTTTCGTTTCCATCCTTTCCAAAACCTCATCATTGCTCACATGCTCGATCCATGATATCCGCAGCATCCATCTGTAGAACCATATTTCAATTGCTTCAAGTTTTTTCTTCATCTTTGATGATATTGTCCAGCATTCACTGTCATATTGAAGAACTGACATCACATAGTAATCCAGTACTCTCTTCTCTGTTTCTAGCGACATTTTCCTGTCTCTTAGGCTTTTCAAAATTGAAAATTGGTTTTCTTTAATATGTTTTATCTGATATGACGTTTACAATGTTAATGTGTGTTGACTGGTGCTTATGCTAAGAAGCAAGTTGTTGCTTTGAAAACACTCTCTGGCGTTGTCGGGTGTTGATTAGGTATAAGATACACTGAGTACTGATTATTGACTGTGCGTAATACATAGGACAGGTAATGCTTGCAATGTCACTGAGAATTAATGGCTTCATACTGTTTAATGCTCTTGACAATTACTCATCGGGCTTAAAACGACTATCATGTGCTGTTGTATATTATGGGACGGACCTGAAGCAGACTACCACCACGTTTAATTTCGTTGTTTTTCACTTGTTTTTTACTTTTTTCAGCGCAGTCCTATCGACTGTTACTGAAACTTTCCGATTATCAAAAAAAGAAAATTTGAAAACTTACAATATTTAAACAAATTTGGTGGGGGGGGGGGTCAGTTTCTCATACAACGTTAAAGTAAATCGATCCTCCATTTTCAAACCACTCGCGTTGGGGTGACTTTGTTTATGTTAATTTCGTTGTTTTTCATTTTTTTTTTTTTTACTTTTTTCAGAGCAGTTCTATCTATTGTTACTTAAAACTTTCAGATTCTAAAAAAAAATTTGAAAAATTACAATATTTAAACAAATTTTTGGGAAATCAGTTTCTCATACAACGTTATAGTAAATCGATCCTCCATTTTTAATCCACTAAGGTTGTATGAGAAAGTGCCCCTCACCACTAAAATTGTTTAAACATTGAAATTTTTGCAATTTTTTTTTTTTTTTGTCATTCGTAAAGTTTAAGGTGTAAAAGATAATATTGCACTGAAAAAAGTTCAAAAACTTTAATAATGAACAAATTTACAGGTGGCGTTCATGTATAACCGGCGACTGGTTTCAAAATGGAGGCTCGATTTACTATAACGTTGTATGAGAAACAGATCCCCCTCAGAAAATGTTTAAATATTGAAATTTTTCGAAATTTTTGTATCAATCGTAAAGTTAAAGGGGTAATCGATAGGACTGCACTGAAAAAAGTAATAAAAAAATGAAAAACAACGAAATTAAACGCGGTGGTAGTCTGCTTCAGGTCCGCCATTATGGGAATTATAATGTTGGATAATTGCGGAAGATCATAACCTTACGGCTACATCACGTTAAATCATCGGTCCCCGTCCGATCACCGACGTCGATCCTGATCAGTACCGTGATTACCTTTTAGAAATACCGGATGCTATAAGTCTGGATCTGCGGGAGGTATAATGGATAATGGCTCGGATTTGCTAATCGTAGAGTCGGATTCCCAATGCCTGTTGGGTTTGTTATATGCACCTACACACAAATACAGTTATGGTTTAATTAGTAAGACTTCTATCCTTAAACTATTATTATCTTAAAAAAAAACATTCTTACTATCTAAGAAAGATGTGCGTTGTGGTACACTGGATATCGGCTTGGAACGCGAAATCGGGGAGCCGAGTTCAAATTTCAGTTGAATTTCTGACCTTCACTTACACACAAATACCCTTAGGAAAGGTATTAATCTGTCTCTTCTCTCCAGTTGTTGAACACAATGGCGATTTTAAAGATTACATTTATTCTTTAGTATCAAAAGATATTTTAGTAGATTTTCGTTTTAGGTGCCGACGGCTTTCCCCCCTTCAAATTTATCCAAAATAGCATTATTTCCGTGCAAATGTTGAGGCTGAACTCAAATCAACAATTAGTTATTGAAGAAACTTGCCTTTTTTGCTTTGAAATTCCATAAAAAAACGAACTATATCTCGCACTTTTTCTCTCTCGTAACTCTCACGAAGTCATGTAATTAACCGCAGAATGACGTTCTACGTAGGCAGCAATTTTGGTCAAATTTCGTCCTTTACTGAAACTTCCGGCGATATACTTCCTGTATTGAGAGTAATAAGCGTAGAAATACAATAGCGCATTACTTTAATTCCTGGAAGTACATCGCCGGAAGTATCAGTAAATGAAGAAAAATCGACAAAAAATCTGCCAAAATTCGATCACATGCGCAGGCCGTCATTCTGCAGTTAATTACATGACTTCGTAAGAGTTACGGGAGAGAAAAAGTGCAAGATATAATTCGTTTTTTTTTTATGGACATTTAGATAAAAAAAAAAGGAAGTTTCATCAATAACTAACACTCGATTTGAGTTCAGCATATACATTTGCACAAAAATAATGCTATTTTGGATAAATTTGAAGGGGAAAAGCGACGGGACTTAAAACAAAAATTTACCGATATTTTTGTGTAATTTTGGTAAATAAATAAATTAAAACGATATGTCAATGTTATTTTCATTTTTTGCGTAATTCATCCATCGCTCTCTGTACGTACTCGTTCGCACTTACATTGATATCACGACACGTCTACTGTGATATGAAAACACACTTTCGCACACTAACACAAACTCAAACTAACGTACTTTGTTTTCACAGAATATCAGGATTAAACGCTTACAAAACACACGTACACCGGTTACGTGAGCTTACGTGTGTATATTTATCATGCATGTCTATTTAAGTATATATTCGTCTAAAAAACAAAAAGAAAAGAAAAGAAAAAACAAAATCGAATTGAGTGATTTTTCTCCCATAATTCCAATCAGTGACCCGGAACTTAAAGAAGCAATGTTCCAGCGGGGTTACCCGGTACTTGATTATACAAACAGGTGCTGTGGCATAAATCAGTCTCTCTTTATTGCGATCTTATTTATTTACTTTTTATTTTATTTTCTTTATTTATTTTTTAACGACTATCCACCCAGACAGATATATGTTTGCCAGGATAGTTTCAAACAAACTGTGCGTGCCGTATGTAAACTGTATAGAAAGGGGCGAATGTCAGAGATGTAAAATCACTGGTCTAGGGTTTGGGATGGGGAAAGTTCAGGTAAGGAAGACTAGCCCCCTTTACACGAATTTACTCGAGCAACTAGACTGGCAACAAAGTCATAGAACAGAATGACTAAAAGGAAAATTAACAAACATGCTTTATTCTTAGAGAGACTTTTATATCACTAAGATATACACAAATCATTTTCACGTATCCCACGGAGAGAAAAATATATCATTTATATATACACGGCAAAGTAGAATGTAAAGAGAAACAAAAAGGAAGTGTTTTACATATAATATCGAGAAAATTCTGTGTCTGGAGAAGCCATGATTAAGAGACCAGATTCAAACAGGCTGAATTTATCTATGTCCCAGGCGAGGACATATTCTACGAGCGGGAAACAGCGAGTCTTGGATATTCCTAAATTGAGGAATATGAACTGAAGTTTCTTTCGATATCTGAAAAAGATACATTCTCAAAGGTGAACGGAAACATGAATCTGTAAGCTGCTGGGTAGACAGATTTAACCTCTGTCTGAACCATGAAGGCCTGGGCTACAGAAAGTAATTTTTCGGTTTGGCTGCAGTAAACGAACAGAATTTGACTGCCGCTTTCGTCACTGTATAGACTGACGTCCTTAGGCGGTTGTGACGTAACCTATCTCACTTACCTCAACGGAAGGAAGATAATCCCTACAATTTAGCCAGATTTTTTGTTTGAATTTGAACGAGAAAATTCACCCCTAGAGTTCGAATTTAATTAAAAACACATACTTTTGGGGTAAAGGGTTGGCTTATGACTGGAAAATGTTTTTTCTAAGTTTAGAATTAGATTTAATTTGTGACACGCTTAAGGTTTGACTTCGTACATTTCAAGCCTAAGGTTCGAATTTATTTGAAAATATTTGGTTCCTAGTCTAGATCTCAAATTAGGTACCAAAATAATAAAGTAAAGGAATTGGTTTGGTTTACGTTGAGAACAATTTTCATTTTTAAACTGAAATTTAAAAAAAAGCTTAGAAGATATATTTTTTTTATTTTAAATTTAGGTAATGAAGATGTGGAATTAACATTCACACACGCACACATATCATTATTATCATCAATATTATTTACTTGCACACCTACACTTATTTTTATCGGGCGTGTTTTCATCTATGAGACACGCATCTTTTCATCCAGTGTTCACGTGATAGATCTTTCTTTTTTCCGCGCGTTTTGGCGTGGTTATTTAAAGAGGCACACACATGTTGACCGACAGTTGGGCCCCGCTATCGGCCGGCGATAGCGGTTGCGTATGTGCAACAGTTTTTTCCCAACTCGAGCGAGACCCCTGTTATTCAGTATGGCAGTGGGACGTTTGTTTAATTCTCACTGTCAAACACCACACCCGCACTAATTGCAGGTCGCAATTAGGCGCAATTTTATTTCTCACATACATGCTTGTGCACACACACACACACATTACAAACTCCAAATGAAACTGACTTCAACTCAAGAACAATATGCACATTATTTCTTCTTTTCAGAAGTTTATTCCAATCAATCTTTCATTGAACATTTCACTTTTCTCTTAACAGAATAAGGGCGAGAACTTCTTCTTCTTTTAGTTGCATTCATATTCAACCATCTTTGTAACTTTTGTTAATAAATGTTTATTCGGGTTCCCTTGGCGTTTTCGTTCTTTCTTATTTCCTGTGCCATGTGTCTTCATCGTCCGTCGAGTCAAATCATTATTATAAATATCGTTAGCGGATACCCGATATCCGCTAGAAAGGCACCATAAAAATGAGATAGTGACGTTTGCCACGCCGAAGGAGATAACCGTAGAGACAGAGACGGTCGCCTCTTATAGAGTCCTGGCTAAAGATATAAAGAAATAAAAAAAAAGCTGAAAAGTCAAACAACGAACCAATCAGTTTGAGTTGCTGCGCTGAGCTAAGGCAGATACGACGAATTTACCGCTGCCGTCATCCGCACACTCAAAGACATCTCTTCGGCAGTTTCCGTAAAGCTTCGGTGAAAAGATTGAATAAGACATTTTGAATCGTCACAACTTAAAAACTCCGATTGGAGTGATAAACGTTACCAACCAAAAGTTTGAATTAATGTTGAGAAGACAAGCGTTAGTCTTAAACGAAAACTTTCGCTTCGTTGTAAAGGTCATAAATTGGAAACTGTTATATTCTGTTTCTTTTTGTTGTTGTCGTTGTTTTTTTTGTTTTTGTTTTTGTTTTTTGTTGTTTTTTTTTTGTTTTTTTTTTGTTTTGTTTTTTGTATTCAAAAACATTTTCCGCAACTTATTCAGGCGTCATTAAATTTACTTTTGGTGCCGTTTTCATTAACACGATTGTGCCCGCGCGTCCAGTCTGGTTATCTTGGTAAAGAGACAGCTAGCAAGATTTCAACGTTGGATCTATATTTCATGTATTACTTCAATTGTAAAAACATTAATTGAGATGTGTATATATAAAATGTTATTTTCCTACTCAAATTGCCTTTCTTGATTTGTAATCATTTTATGACTTATAGTGGGCTATCTACAACAAGGCCAAATTCCGTTAACCTGCAACAGTATACAACTACCCTTCACTAGAATGGACCCTCCATTAACAAACAAAAAAGAATAGATAAGCAACCCACTATAGAATATTCTTTAGATTAATAAGAATTCTTAGATTAAATCGAAAAAAATAGTTTCAAATCGAGAGATTTCATTTTTGTCCAGGTTTCGAATTTAATAGTCGAAATTTATTTTTCAAGACTCGGGGCCGAAGATTTAGTTTGAGTTCGCACGTAAATCCCTTCGTACGGACGCTGATTGCAACTCGGTTCGGATTAAAACACTTAAACCTCGCGACGACCCTCTCGGGTATTTGACGAGTAATTATCCATTGACGCCTGTGGAGTTTACGATAAATAAATAGCCGGTATGTCAACAGGTGACCAGGTGTGGGTACGCATGAAACACACATCGAATGACAGGTGAAAGGTGTAGATGGAAAGACGCATGTCAGTCAAACTCGGCATTTGGGGACATTAGACAAAAGCTGACATGTAACAAACGAGACATCGTCAGACGTGTTCGCGTGTGGCGACTCAAAGACGACAGAAAGTTGATGTGCCAACACTGACCAAACCTCAGGACGCCACAATAGCTCGCACTATCTCTCTCTCTCTCTCTCTCTCTCTCTCTCTCATTATTTATCCTCCCCGTCCTCTTTCCCCCTCTTCCCATGTTTCACTTTCTCACTTTTTCCTTTCACTTTTGGTTAGTTTTTTTCCACTTTCTTTCTTTCTTTCTTTCTTATTTCTTTCTTTCTTTTTCTTTCTTTATTTATTTATTTTTAACTTTCTCCTTCCTTGTTTCGGTCTCTTTTACTCTTTTTTAATTTCTTTTTTTACTTTCTTTCTTTTTTTCTCTTATACGATCTCGCTTTATTTTTCACTTCTCTTCTATTTTTAGCTTCTCTCTCTCTCTCTCTCTCTCTCTCTCTCTCTCTCTCTCTCTCTCTCTCTCTCTCTCTCGATGTCTCTCTCTTCTACCGGTAACTAAGAGAGAGAGAGAGAGAGAGTAAAAGAACGTGCAGTAATTGTCATAATTATTAAATAAACATATAAACTCATCTATATATAAACTCATCTCTTCTCCTTCTTTTATGCGTCCTGGTCCCTTCAGGACGTAGGCGATCATGGCTTTCCATATTTCCCTATTCCTGGTGACTCTTAGCACGCTTTCTCCTGTTGCGCCATAGAACCCTCGTTCGGTCATCCACCTGATCAGGTCCTTCAAATATGTTATCCGCTGCTTTCCTCTGTCTCTTTTTCCTTCTATCTGGCCTGTTAGTATCAGGTTCTCCAAGCTCTCTTTCCTCATTGCATGTCACAGGAATTTCAGCTGTCTCTTCCTGATTCTCAGTATTCATTTCCTTTTCGTTTCCATCCTTTCCAATAAATACCTCGTCATTGCTTACATGCTCGGTCCATGATATCTGCAGCATCCTTCTGTAGAACCACATTACAGCTGCTTCAAGTTTTTCCTTCATCTTCGAAAATATTGTCCAACATTCGCTGCCATATTTAAGAACTGACATCACATAGCAATGCAGTATTCTCCTGTCTCTTAATACTTTACTCAACTTCTGGAATGTTTCCTTCGCCATGCCAATTCGCTTTCGGATCTCTGTGTTGCGCTTTATTGCTGAAACATAAAATCGATTCTCACTAGTTTCTTTGCTATTGGTGATTTTCTAAGCGTAGCATAGATGTGGTACAAGGGACACCCAGTGAGGATCGAACACACTACTCAATTGTAATGATTCTATTGCATTCTTGTGCCAGACTTAGGTAAGTTTTACAAATTTCTAATCATCTTCTTTTGATTATACACTAAAGATTGTGAACTTATTATTCTCTAAATATCACACGATTGTCGCCTTGCGCAAAAAAAAAACAAAAAAAAACCCACATATGAACTCATGTATACGATGGGATGCTGTAAAGTTATCAACTCGACAAAGAAGTCTTTTCAAAAAATTGATTTGGTTTTGGGAAACGCTTCAGACGTATAAATTTTTGAAAACTTACATAATTACATCAAACAGTATAAAAACAACTAAAAATGAGAAGAACGGCAGTCAATTGGTGAAACCTCCTGAAGAGCGGACTGTACAATTACGGAAATGTTTGTTTTTTCTAAAATCCTTGGAATCGAGGTACTGATTATAACATCAATCAGCTAAGTCACACATTTTCTGTATTAATCTCCCACATATATATATATATATATAGTCATCCGCATACAGATCTGTTTCGCTGTATCACAGCTCATCAGTACGGTTAGACTCCGATTGCTTTTAACCCAGGATAGAAACCCGACCGAATTGGCGTCAGTCGGCGATTCTACCTCTGGGCTATGGGCGCTCGGTAGAAGAAGGTAGACTTTTTAGCGTGTATATTATCATTATACACGACCAATAGCCAGAGTGCTCTAATTCATTAGATATATCTTTATATATATATATGTGTATGTGTGTGTGTGATTTAGGCAGCATTTTTTCATTGATGCATGTTTCATCAAATAATATAGACAAGTTTTGTCGATTTATTTTATGTAATTTTTTTCATATCGTCTGATAAGCTTAATAGCATTATCGTTGAAAGAGGAAAGAATATCACAATATTCATACATGTTTTATTTAATTCTTTCTGGGGTTTCGGATTATATCAGCCATTATCAAATATGAAGATAGTGTTGGTTGTAAGGAACAGTTCGCGGACGATAATCGTAGTCGTCTATTTTGTTTGTGTGGAGGATTGGCGAACACGTGCGTGTAGCTTGTGGCGTCTCATATCTATATATATATATTACTTAAGAAAAGTGATTCCTAAGGTTTAAAATGCATTTTAAATCTTTATTGAAGCTTTTATTTTAATTTTAATTTAAGGTTAATACATTAAATTTAGTATTTCTAATAATCAAAATATTTTACGGTATTTTAAACCAACTTTAAATTGATTAGAATTTTTTTTAATCGCTAAAAGCAGCCAGACTGACAAATCTGTCAGCACAAGATTATCTTTATTAAAAAAAAAAATCTTTCAAAAATAAAATATACTTTTCTGAAACTTTAGTTGAGGAATATTAACTGATATAAAGTTTACTTAATCTGAATTAAGAAAAATATTTTTTTAATTAAAAATATCGTAGAAAAGCATTTTTTAACACGGAGCTGGAGGTTTTTATGAAATGGTGACACATATATCGATAGCTTATGTTTGCTAGTTTTAAGTCAGGAGCCCATAAGTGTGTACTTTACGAGAATATTTTTTTATATGATTTAATCTTAAAAAATTAGAACAAAATTATAAGCATTTGTTTCTTATCTTTCTGAGATAAGGTAGTATTTAGACTATTTACTTTATTGGAATATTGTCCTCATCTTTGTTGCCTTTTGGTAAGAAATGGGTCCAGTTGTGTACAGCAAATGACCAGATAATAATCAATACCTGGTTCCAAGAGCACCCAAGAAGACTATGGACATGGAGAAGGTCAGGAGGAGAAAATGAGAACTAAATTGATTATATTACTATCAACAAGAGATTCAGAAACTCAGTCCTTCATTGAAAAACCTACCCAAGTGAGGACTGCGGAAGCAACCCCCTACCAGTCGTATGCAAACTAAGGAGATTAAATAACGCTAACATGCCCCTAAGACTGCAGTACAATAGACTCGTGAATGACCCAAACCTGCAGGAAATGTATACGGAGAATGCGACAACTATATACGAAGGACAAACTGGAAATGGAAGCTCAAAATGGGACGCACTAAGAGCGGCTCTAGTGAATTGGCGAACGATATAATTCCAAAGGAAAAAGCACGTTGGAAGAAAAACGAGTAGATCACCGAAAAGGTTCTTGACCTGATGCAAAAGAGACAGAAAACGATGCAAAGATATGAAACGAAATGCAAAAGACTCTACAAGGAAATACGCAGTAAATGTAATCAGGCTCAAGAAAGATGGCTCAACGACAAATGCGCCGAAGTAATGAGACTGAGCACAACAAATAATGGAGATATGCATAAAAAGATAAAGGAAATAACAAGGCAAAAGACCTGCTCAGCAATAGGATGTATAAAAGCAAAGGAAGACACACTAATATTAGAAAAATAAAAATAATTCAGAGATGGGACGAGTATATCAGAGATCTCTTTCATGACAAGAGAGTGAGCAACCAAAAATGCACAAAAATACGGAAAAACCAGGAATATTAAAAGCCGAAGTGGAATCGACAATGCCAAATTGAAGAGAAACAAAGCAGGACCAGACAAGATTGTAATAGAGATGCTGATGTCCTAAAAAGTCTTCGGCGAAGACAGACTTGCAGATATAAAAAATGAAATCTACCTCAGCGGCAATATACAGGAGGACCTAAGCAGACCAATTTTCATAACACTACCTAAGAAGCCAGGTACAACGAAATGTGAAATCCGCCGAACAATCGGTTTAATGAGCCATATAACAAAATTCTGATTCTGATGAACAGAGCGTGAAGCAGAATCGACCCAGAGATAAGAAAAAAAAAACAGTGTGGCTTCATTAAAGATACCGGAAGGAGGAATGCAATATTCATGCCCAGAATGCTATGTAAACGAGCAATACTAATACAGAAGGACCTTTATCTGTCCTTTATAGACCATGAAAAGGCGTTTGACAAAGTACGTCACAAAAATTGATATAGATGCTTGACAACCTCAACATTTTCGGAAAAGACGTAAGGATAATCAAGAATTTGTATTGGCAGCAAATCGTTTAGGAATAGGATAGGAAGTGAATTCAGCAGGTATGCAAAAATAAAAAGGGGGCGTAAGACAATGAAGTGTTGTCTCACCGGATCTATCAACCTGTACAGCGAATTAATTATGAGTGAAATAAAAGCCTTGCCGGGATTTGTCATTGGTGGCCACAATCTCAACAATATAAGCTACGGTTCTGATAGCAGACACGAAAAGGAAAATGCAGAACCTTCTACAGAGGGTAACAAAAGAAAGTGAGAAGAACGGACTGAGCATAAACCTCAAGAAAACTGAATGTATGGTCATCAACAAAAAGAGGAGCCCAATATGTCAACTACATGTCGAGAAGCTAAAATAAAACAAGTCTTGGCAGACCGCCTGCAGTCTCTCTCTCTCTCTCTCACCGGCGCGACGTGGCTTCCCTGTGTCTCTTCTATAAATACTTCCATGGCTTCTGCTCCGATGAACTTAGATCACTGGTGCCCCCTAGGTACGAATTTGCACGAGATACTAGATTAGCAAATAGATCCCACCATTTTACAGTGAAACCGATAAAATTCAACCGCAACTTCTACTCCAACAGTTTCTGTTCTCGTACTTCCCGACTCTGGAATTCTCTTCCACATGACTGCTTCCCCAACGGCTACAATCTCCAGGAGTTTAAATGCAAGGTCAATAGACACCTCCTAACACAATAACTCGCTTCCATTCTTTCAAACACACTTCCTATCCTCCCAACTACCTATCACCCCACTTCTGACATTTCCTATATCTAACTACTCTTTCTATTTACCTTCCCCTATGTAGCCCCAAGTGCAATAGTGGCAGTCGAATGCCTTGCTTGGGGTGAAACGATTAAAAAATATGCCTGGAGAGTGTTTTAACAGAGGATGGAAAATGCGACATGGAGATCTAAAGACGCATTGGCATGGCCAAAGATGCATTTCAGAAGCTAACCAGGGTACTGAAAGACAGGAAAATCTCATTAGAAACAAAGAAAATAGTGCTGGATTGCTATGTGATATCTTTCTTTCTATGTGAAAGTGAATGTTGAACGATCTCATCAAGGATGAAGGAGAGGCTTGAGACAGCAGAAATGTAGTTTTACAGAAGGATGCTTCGGATACCATGGGCAGAGCACGTGTGCAACGATGAGGTGTTGGAAAGGATGCAAACGAGATGGAAACATCAGGAAGAGACAAATGAAGTTCCTGGGACACGTAATGAGGAATGAGTACCTGGAGAATTTAATGCTCACCGATCGGAGATGAAGTAATGAGAGACAGGGGAAAGCAACACAAGACCTACTTGATAGGTTTGAGCAAATGGATGGCGGAGCGAGGTTCGAAAAACATAACAAGAGAAAAAATATTGAGAGCGACAAGAGACAGAGATCCATGATCGCCTACGTCTTGAGGAGAGACGGTATATGAAGAAGTCATAGTTGCGAAGGCATTTGTTGAAATTACCACTAAATTTTAAATTTACTGCAGTGATATACTGTACTAAACTAAATGTTGTGTATCATTTTTGGCGATGAAAAACATTGATTCGAAAATTCTTAAAAAGAATTTTGAAAAAACAAAATTTGTGTGTATAAGCGTGCTGATTTTTGTTAATACTGATGTCCATGCACGACATTATCAGAAAATAAGTGCGTTAACTATAGTAAATTTAAATTCAATGTACCTAAAATTCAATAAAACATTAGATTACAGAGAATATTTTATTTTACTTTAAGAGTACTGTGTACATAAAAACTATATAAAAAGGCGCTCACATTATATTCTTCAATTATCTTTTACAGATAAATCCACCGTAGAAAAACATTAGTCATTTCATATGTCATTTTTTTCTTGATTGTAACGTCAGCAACAATAAATTTATGTTTTGGCTCTTACTGCATTTCACCATTACTGGTGAATCTTCTCTTATCACAGTGTGGGATATCTAATAACAAAAGTGATGGAATCAAAAAGAAAAAAATGGAAAAATCATAAATAAGCCGTATCAATTATATATAATAATAAACCCACGACATATATTGGTTTTACTACAACCACTCTCTTCCGTAGACTTACCTGTCACCTTTCTGATCAGAGTTTAATTAAGCAATATTTCTTAGAAAAACATAGTCATGTAGGTAATATCAGACAGATTTTAGTCAACAATACAATACTCACCCATACACACAGTAAAAAGAACCTTCAGATATTGGGAGCCATTTACATTAAATCCAAACAACCCACGCTTAATAAAATCATGTTTAAATCTGGTCATCACACATTACATTGCATTTAAATATATGGTTCTGTTAACATTTTGGGCTCTCGCGCGGTGTGACGTCATAGAACCGCATTACAAGTTTACGAGCTGAGCTTGCTATTTGGTGACTGTTGTCGTTGCTTAGCAAAGTTTTATGTCAGCACAAGATAAAATCGTCTTTGATGGTGGATGTTTTTATATTAACGTCCCTGTAACGTATCTGAAGATGGCTCATGTGAGCCAAAAGCTTAGAACCAACATAATAAAAAATATCCAAATGTTGGAGAATTTTTGTCTTTATTTTCACCTGAAATTAAAGCCAAAATACGATGTTTAGAACGGCTCATGATTAAACATAATAGATTTTCGTTGTTTCTTATATTTAACAGTATATGTTTAGAAAATTTTCTACTACCTCGATACACTATATATATATATATATATATATATATATTAATATTATTTAAAATTCTCTGCATCCCTCGTTTGTGCGCGTGTGTTGTCACACCAACACAACAAATTTACTTCGATGATGTCCTAAAAAACAAAACGCGTCACTCACAAAAAAAATTCTACTTTGTCATACAATTTTTCTTTCATATGCACATATATATATATATATATATATATATATATATATATATATATTGCTTTCATTTATTATATTTCCAGTCATATAAAGCGCACTTATCTATCAGATTTAGCATCTTATGCGCATTATATGTGAAGGATAAATTTTTAACACCACTCGGATGTTGTCTTACCAGCACAACAGAACCATTAAAAACTAAAATGCTTTGAAGGGCTGCCTCTGTAAAATCACATATGAATTAATAAAGACGTCTTGCTACCACAGACATTTGTTTGGCATTGATACAGATACCACCCCGAGGGGTTTGTGCTTGATCGTTTGTCAAGCAGGGAGATGAACATTTATTTCATAAAGTTCGGCTTACGGGAGAGACACTTCGGCAGCCCTTGACTATAAAATAGGGAGAAACATGACAATATATTCAGATATTAAATTACTGTCCTCCTTGAAAACAGGGTCAACCATATTGGTTTTCACAAACTTTTCACAAATACGAATATCGTTGTTATATGAAGCAAAGTTTCGGGTCAGATTAATTGTCGTTTTGAAGGACCCGTAATCTTAGATACCTCGTTCGATTTCAAGTTATGAGCCGTGTCGGAGGGTGTTTACACCACCCTGGTCTTTGAAAATGCTATATTGGTGAAACACAACCCAATAGAATTTCTTGAATTTAACCAGAGATTGGGAACCGATGAAAATCTGTCAAACTATAATGTGCTAAATGCATTTTCATTAAACTAGAATTGATCTGTGTAAAATTAATAATAATAATAATAATAATAATAATAATAATAATTCCCGTGAGTGAGTGAGTGACTGTTGAGGTGTTCCCTCCTCCTCATATCTTGAGTGAAAGCCGGAGAGACGTATTCATTCATGCGTTCCGTGGGAAAAGTAACTATGGCATAGTTCCTCCCTCTCTAGATATAATCATAATAGATGACTTATAACTTGAAGGCTAACCTTGGTCAGGGATATATTCCAGTTGATTTAATCACAGTAATTTTCAGCAACATGTGGCCGCACATTATCGTGGAGCAGAATTGTACTATGTCGATTCACCAATACATGTATCATTTTTTTGGAGGCGTGTATGCATTCCAGCAAGTTGATTGCCGTAAAGTTCTGCATTAATACTCTGATTGGTTTCCAGAAAACTGTAGTGGATAACACCAATTGCAGACCACCATGCAGTCACCATAATCTTAGGCTGATGCAAATTTGGCTTGGGGAAATGTTTTGGAGACTTATTAACCCTCTAGGGCCATTCGTATCATATTAGTGGGGGATCTGTTTATTACTTCATAACAATATAGAACTGATCCCCCACTTTATGACAAGTAGAAGCCTTAATCATATTATATTATTAACCCTCTAGGGCCATTCGTATCATATTAGTGGGGGATCTGTTTATTACTTCATAACAATATAGAACTGATCCCCCACTTTATGACAAGTAGAAGCCTTAATCATATTATATTATTAACCCTCTAGGGCCATTCGTATCATATTAGTGGGGGATCTGTTTATTACTTCATAACAATATAGAACTGATCCCCCACTTCATGAAAAGTAGAAGCCTTAATCATATTATATTATTAACCCTCTAGGGCCATTCGTATCATATTAGTGGGGGATCTGTTTATTACTTCATAACAATATAGAACTGATCCCCCACTTTATGACAAGTAGAAGCCTTAATCATATTATATTATTAACCCTCTAGGGCCATTCGTATCATATTAGTTGGGGATCTGTTTATTACTTCATAACAATATAGAACTGATCCCCCCTTTATGACAAGTAGAAGCCTTAATCATGTTATATTATTAACTCTCTAGGGCCATTTGTATCATATTTGATACAGTATGAAAACAAGCCTTGAAAGAAATATTTTCCTGAAAATTTTTTTAAGAGAAATATTTTATAAATTTCAAATGAAAGCAGTACTGACTGCTCAGTCAATGAATACCAAATGTTTCCTTATAGGGAAATACCAAATGTTTCCTTATAGGGAAATACTGTATCAAATATGATACGAATGGCCCTAGAGGGTTAATCATGTTTCTATTATATTCAGTCAGTCAGTTAAGTGCCATACGTGAAACACGCTTAGGCGATCATGTCTCGAAAGAGACATAACTGACTGGGCAGAAGATTATCCCACAGTAGGTTGCCATTGCTTTCTGCGGTAGACTGGTGAATTATATTATTATATTAATAAGTAGTAATTAGTGGGGGATCAGTTTATTACTTCATGACAATAGAAAACCGATCACCCACTTTATGCTCAGTATAAGCCTTAACCCTCTAGGGCCATTCGTATCATATTTGATACAGTATGAAAACAAGCCTTGAAAGAAATATTTTCCTGAAAATTTTTTTAAGAGAAATATTTTATAAATTTCAAATGAAAGCAGTACTGACTGCTCAGTCAATGAATACCAAATGTTTCCTTATAGGGAAATACCAAATGTTTCCTTATAGGGAAATACTGTATCAAATATGATACGAAAGGCCCTAGAGGGTTAAGGTCAAGCTATTGACATGATCATTTACGGTTATCATAAAGGATCCACTTTTCATCTCAAGTGAATATTCGGTCAAGAGAGGGATCATTGGTATTACACAGAAAAAACATCAAGCACACTTCAAAACGCCTAAAGTTTTGATTTCCATTGAGAATAGCTAACTACATAGCTTGCCTGTTTTTCAATCTTTTTTTTTTAATTATTGTCATCATGGGTAGTATTAATAATAATTTTTGTTTATTCATAGCGGTAATAAAGTTTTGTACCACAAATCATATTTTCATATATATATATATATATATATATATATAAATGAATAAAGAACGAAGAAAAAATAACAACGTTCAAAACGGTAATTTAAAACGGTGCTCAACATAAAAATAGAGCAATGAATATTAATTATTAATTATTATTTTAGAACATGTACAACTACAAACTACTAACTAGTTATTAAGGATCTAATGAGACATTGTTCTTTCAATTTCGAAACAAAATGTACAATTTTGTAGTAGTTTATGGTTTGTACATGTACTAACGTAATGATTAATTATATATATATATATATATATATATATATATATATATATATATATATATAATACCTATTGAGCCAGACGGACCTACCTAGGTTTGACCTAAACGGATCGCTCTACCTAAGTATTGAGCGCTTTTTGTTAGTTGATTACTCGTGTCGGGGTTTTTTTCTTTGGGCTACGTGCTAACTCGGTCCGAACCCTTTTGACTGATGTTCGCGTGTACTTAGGGCTTTCTTTTTTTAAAACCGTTTTTTCGCTTCTTCATAGATTCGTGGAAGTTTTTTCGACACGACTATAGTTATAATCTCATTTATATATATATATATATATATATATATATATATATATATATATATATATATATATATACTTCTAAATAAAAGGAGGGCGATCATTTGTGTGTGTTGTCATAGAAATAAGTATAAATTGCAATAATTATCCTATTCTTCCAGCCAGTTAGTCCCGATAAGGTTTTTTTTACATTTGGCTAACCAATACTTCCCCACTACCTGCAACTACTTACTCAAGGGTCAAGCCACATGTCACTCACTACCTTAGAAGAAATTACTACTAAATTCCGCTAGCTTAACACTATAAAAACCAATATCTCCCAACCCCTTCCTTTACTAGAGCATACCTCTGGGATTAGATTTTTTCCTCATTCTTTGTTTATATAGGGTTGAGAACGCATGTCTTATAATGACATGTTGAAAATGTCTATTTCCCCTCTAAGATTTATCTGAATTTACAGATATATATATATATATATATATATATATATATATATATATATATCCTAGCAGTATAGCCCGGCGTTGCTCAGGTGTAATGAAAGCATTAAAACTAATCCATGGTCCTGGAGCTCAGACTCTTTGGGCGTTGGCACGAAAGACTAAAAAGCAATAGTTGTTTCCAGTTAAAGCGAAACCGTAAACTGAAAGAAAAATGAATGGATGTAAGTCAAATTTTGATTTCCTGGTATCGATATCAAATAAGTTTTTTCATCGTAAACTGAATTTTGAAGGCTAAATAAGTCCTCTGAGTAAATGGTATCATGGCTGAGACTAAGAACTACAATTATACCTACTTAGAGCCAAACCCGAAGTAAAAACTAAAATAAAAGGGCTGAAAAAAATACAGTCCTACAAACAGATAAACAGACACACACACAAATATCTTGCTTTTTATATATATATATATTTATATATTAACGATTTTCTGTACTATTCTAAGAACTGCAACCTTGAAACTTCTTAATGTCGTTTTTTATGTCTTTGTCTATGAGTGTATCCAATTTGATTAAAATCGGACCACTCCTTCTATAACCCGATTTTTTCGATTATCGATTTTCGATATTTATCGGGTGTACCTCGACCCAAAACCTAGCTGAGAACACTCGCAGATGCTTATAGTACAACTGTGTAAATTTTCAAGAAAATCGGTTCAGCCGTTTCGGGGTTCACAGTTAACGGACACACACACAGACACACACACACACACACACACACACATACAAAGTTCCATTTATAAATAAGTTTAGATTAGATTAGATTATATATATATATATATATATATATATATGATGGCTGACATGGTAGATTAACTGGAAAATCCCCTTGAAATCAATTGCTCTTTATATAATATTGGATTCTCAGCATGAGAGTCATTCCAAAATCGTGAAATATTACATGCATTAATTGCAAGTCTTATTAGTAACTGCATAGCAAATTTCCACTTAAACAGACGTCTGACATTCGTACAAGACCTCTGATCGGAAAGTTTTTGAAGAACTTGTAACCCCCTCTTAATTGCTCTCGTCTTCAGGTCCACCCTGACCCGGGTTGGTAGCCCCTATTAGGGTCCCAGTTCAAATAGTGAACACCCAAATTGGTGTCAAAACAAAATGAAAGTGTAGCAATACATTTTATATTGAATGTGCCAGTAATGTATTTTCAAAGTAAAATAATTACCAGCAATACATTTTTTGGAAAATTAATTAATAATGCTCTCAAGGAAATTAAATTTCGGCGTTAAATGACCCACAAGATGTTATTGTGCCGTTAAGCAAACTAACAAATAAAAACCTGACTGTCCAAAGAAGACTGTTGATCCTGTTGAATTAAAAAGATAATCCCTTAATGTAGCAACCGTGTCTGCATAAATATCAGCATTTTAATACAATAATTCCCACAATAACATGTCAAATTGTCATGAATTTATGTCAAAGTGACGAAGATAAATGATGAGTGTGATTCGAATGAAAAAGGAGGTGATAGAAAGTGAAGACGTTGTGGTGCAGTGGATATCGACTCGGAATGACAAATCGGGGTACCGAGTTCAAATTCCAGTTGAATTCCTTGCATTCACTTACGCACAAATACCCTTGGAAAAGGTATTAATCCGTCTCTTCCCTCTAGTTATGGGTTAAATAATAGAGCAGATTTTGTTCTGTAGCCTTGGCTGACAACTGGTTTACCGCAGAAAGCAATGGCAACTTACTGCGGGATAATCTTCTGCCCAATCAGTCAAGTCTCTTTCGAGACATGATCGCCCAAAGCGTGTATCACGAATGGCACTCAAATGGCTGATATAGAGACTAGAGCTGGAAATATTTATCCAAACGTTAACATTTTTATGAAGAATCAGATGCGTGAAAGTGCTACACGTGATACACACTTGGGTGATCATGTCTCTTTCGATTCATAACTGACTAGTCAGTAGCTTTTTCCGCAGAAGGTTGTCTTTTCTTACTGTGGTAGATTGATTGTCAACCAAGGTTTATGAAACTAATCTATTTTTCTATTAAACCTATAGCTAGAGGGAGAAGTGACGGATTAATAATTTTTCCAAGGGTATTTGCGTGTAAGTAAATGCAACAAATTTAACCGGAATTTGAACTCGACTCGAGAATATATATGACTCAAGAACCACAAAAGGTAGATGATTACAATTTAAATATTAATGATGAATGATGCGTGTGATATGAATAAAAAGAATGACAGGAAGCAAAGTTTATGAGGATAGGAAGGATAGATGACGATTGATCTTTATCTTCTTTTTCTTTATATCCCTTCAGGACGTAGGAGATCATGGATTTTTACTTGCCTCTTTCTTTTGTTGCTCCTAATTTTTTCTTCTTGGTATCTCTCCGCTCCGCCCTCCCACCTGCTCATACCTGTCAAGTAGATCTCGAACTGCTTCCCTCTGCCTCTCTTTCCCTCTATCTGTCCCGTGAATATCCGGTTCTCCAAACCTCCCTTCCTCATTACGTGTCCCAAAATTCTCACTTGTCTTTTCCTGATGCCAAGTACCAGTTTCATTTTCGTTTGAATTCTCTCCAAAACCTCGTCGTTGTTCACATGTTCTGTTCGTTTTATCCTCAGCATCCTTCTGTAGAACCACATTTATGTTGCTTCGAGTCTCTCGTTCATCCTTAAGACGATCGTTCAGTATTTGCTGTCATATAGAAGGACAGATATCACATAACTGTCCAGTTCTTTGTCTCCAACAAAATCTTCCCGTTTCTTATTATTCGACTTAGCTTTTGAAATGCGTCTTTGGCCGATGCCAATTCGCCTTCGGATCTCAGTGTTGCACTTTACATCCTCTGTTAGTATGCTTTCCAGAAGAGGTTAAAATTGTACTTTTCAGAGAGGCATCCATAGAAAAGTTTATTTCACAAATGTAGAAATTTTTTATCTGAGTTGAGTTGAACCTTCTACTTGACTTTGGAAAACGGTTTAGATGAGAGTGTATCAACTCAGTGGACTGTACCTTGTAAAGGCCTGCAGTGGTATAACTAAAGAATGTAGCTCATCTGAACATTTGCCATGGAAATAGCGATAGAGTAGACAAAGACTTATCTGTAAAGGTGTGAACTGGTGTAAGTTAGGAATGTAGTTCGTCAGAACATTTACCATGGAAATAGCTATAAATTAGAAAAAGACTTTATCTCTGTGTATGCATGTGTGTGTGTGTGTGTGTGTGTGTGTGTGTGTGTGTGTGTGTGTGTGTGTGTCCGTTACGTAAAAACTCCAAAACGACTGAACCGATTTTCTTGAAAATTTACACAGATGTGCTATAAGCGTCTGCGAGTGTTCTTAGCTAGGTTTTGTGTCGAGGTACCCCCGATAAATAACGAAAATCGATAATCGAAAAAATCAGGTTATAGAAGGAGTGGCCGATTTTATATCAAATTGGATACACTCATAGACAAAAACATAAGAAACGATATTCAGAAATGTCAAGGTTGCAGTTCTTACAATAGTGCAGAAAATCGATAATATATATATATAAGGCAAGATGTTTGTGTGTGTGTCTGCTTATCTGTCTGTATGTCCTTTATACAAATTCACAATTTTTATCCGATTCTCACCAAACTTCACACAAATATTCTTTAGGCTGAGTCTGAGCTCCAGGATCATGGATTAGTTTTAAAGCTTTCATTACACCCGAGCAACGCCGGGCTATACTGCTCGTGTATATATATATATATATATATATATATATATAGAGAGAGAGAGAGAGAGAGAGAGAGAGAATTGTTTTGTTTGTCTTAGAATGTACTTATAACCCGGATATGTAGCACCCAGACACTTAGTCTGTGTGCACGTTTGAAAGAGTTATCAAAACCCTTATTATACCTGCACATCCTTATCCACCCGTTTAAAAGAATCCACCCTTCCACCCGAACTACTTGCGCATTCAACCTGACAATAACGTGGAGCTATATTTACCGTGTTAAACAAAATTTTAAGATAAATATATAAATAAGGTGAAGTGAAGAGTACAGTGAAACCAAGGGTGGATACGGACGGACAGTTAAGTACACCCGTGGGTTAGCTTCACGGAGTAAGAAAGTGTAATCGGGTGTGTAAAGCAAAAACAGGAGGCAGTGAGTGAGTAGATAACATAATTTCTTTTTTTTTAAAGAAATACGTGTACCTGTGTCGGGGTAGGGTTTAAGCTGAAGGCCAATATTTTGAATGGCACATCCTGTAAATGATGATGATAAAGTTCTGGAAAACAGATTTTTGAAAGACAGGTTAACATTTGAACCGGGTGGGTACACCGGTAGAGTAGAAAGCGTCAACCGTTCACCAACCCTATAGACCCACCCCACAAGCAAACAATCGCTATGGACAGCAGTTTATCCAGGTTAAATCCTGACAGATTCTTTTCAATAATCAGACAGACATCCTTTTTTATTTTATTTATTTATTTATTTATTTTTTTTTTTTTTTTTTTTTTTGCAAAGACACAATCTATCGTTTACATCACAACCCCAACCAGTGGCCAAGTATGAAGTGAGACGTTTCTTAAACAAGTCGAAAAAAAACGAAGACTTTTGCGAAAGTTAACAAAAAGAAATAAATAGAAAGTCGGGTCAGTGCAACTTCGGAAGGAATGAATGGAAAGACCTCAAATGACTGACAAATATGTATCAACATGACTGGCGTTAAGTGTGACTTCATCATTTAATGCCATGGCGCCTCCCCTGAAGCTCTGAAACCATTTAGAGAGTCTGCACTTCCAACACACACACACACACACACACACACACACACACACACATAGATAGATATGAACAGATTGAAAAATATAGATAGAGAGATAATGAATAGAGCTTGAAAGAAAAAATATAGATAGATAGATAGATAGATTCAAGTGAAAAGCCTTAGATAGATAGATAGATAGATAGATAGATAACAGAGTTTGATAGGGAAGGATATATATATATATATATATATATATATATATATATATATATATATATGGGTGTGTGTGTATGTGTGTGTATATGTGCGTATATATATATATATATATATATATATATAAATTGTTAAATATAACAGACAATCAATGTCTATTATGTTTAATCATGAGCCGTTCTAAACGTCGTATTTGGGCTTTAATTTCAGTTGAAACTAAAGACAAAAATTGTCTAACATTTGGATATTTTTATTATGCTGGTTGTAAGATTTCAGTTCACGTGAGCCATCTTCAGAGAGGTTACAGGGATGTTAACATAAAGACATCCACCATCAAAGGTTTTATATGTAAACTGATAGATAGATAGATAGATAGATAGATAGATAGATAGATAGATCTTCTGCTTTTTATTTGGATATCATCATGAATCCTCATCCTGTCCTTAACTCCACTGTCCAGTTTCTTGTAATGTCTACAGATTTAGCAGCAAATTTTTAAATTTTTTACCATATTTAACTATTCTAAGAACCATGGATAAAGATATTATTGAAAACAGTTCTGTATTACCATTATTATTATTAGTAGTAGTAAGTGAATGAAAGAGAGGCAACCTTAAAATGTTACGCTGAGATCAAACGAGTTCCAATTCCAGATAGGCCTACTATATTCACTTACGCCCAAATACCATTGAAAAAGCTACGGGTCCACATTTCCTTCCTCGGATATGGGCTAATTAGTAAGATTTTTATCACTAAATAATTATTATCTAAATAAACAAACGAGATTTCTTACAATCATAAAAATTTTTCTGGCTTTAAATAATTTTGATTGCTAACTCTTCTTTTGTTTTCGTTAAATGATGGCCCAGCACCATAGTTCTTCGAACCGAACAATCAGACTTCTCGCACATATGATTTGATTATTAATACTGACTCTCCCTTTGTTTTCATTATTATTACTGACTCTTACTTTGTTTTTGTCAAATGATGGTCCAGCCCCATAGTTCTTGCGCGTTGTGATGCAGTGGATATCGGCTCAGAACGACAAATCGGGGATCCAAGTTCGAATTACAGTTGAATTTCTTACATTCATTTACACGCAAATACCCTTGGGAAAGGTATTAATCCGACACTTCTCTTTCCAGCTATGGGTTAAATGGCAGGACAGAGTGGGTCCTATAGCCTTGGTTGGTAACCAGTCTACCGCATAAAGTAATGGCAACCTACTGCGGGAAAATCTTCTTCCCAGTCAGTCATGTCTCTTCCAGGACATGATCGTCCAAGCATGTATCACGTATGGCACTTAACTAACTGATATACGCTTTCCATTTGAGGTCAGGGGTGAGCTTAAAAGTTTCGAAGGGCAAAGCCTCGTTCAGGGTTTGACCACTCATAAACATTGGTAAAGTTTTAGGGTCGGCTCGGGGGTGTTGAAATGTTGCGTGTTACACTTTTTGATGTCTTTATTATTATTATGTCATTTTTCACCATATTTCGATTTCTGCTATGGTTGCACTACCTGCCAAGTCTGCGGGATGTCATAAGGCAGGTCGTGGTGTGTTGTTTTGGCTCCATTTCATTTTTTTTCTGCCCTAATATCCCTAGCGTTACATAGACAAAGTTCTCATTAGTGTGTGGGCTGTACTTAACAAGACAATTTTTCTTAAGCTGGGGTTTCCAGGGATTATTTCAATCTGTTGTTTTGGCTCCATTTTTTTTATCATTTCAAGTGCACCTACTATAACTGGCACGATTCTTGTTTTCAATTTCCTCATTTTTCTATTTCAATTTCCAGGTCTTTATATTCTGACAGTTTTTCGAATTCCTTGGTTGCTATTTTACAATCCGCTGGACAAGCCATATCAATTAATAGGCAAGTTTTCTCTTTCTGGTTTTTAACAATAATGTCCGGCCTATTTGCTTCAATTTTTCAGTTTGTGCAGATGGTGTAATCCCATAGAATGGTGACACCTATTTCTGTAACCGGTGATGGGTGATGTTCATACCAGTGTTTGTTTAGATATTTTCCACAGTGTTTGCACATTGTCCAGTGTAAATATTGCCCCACTCTATCGTGATGATTTTTATATTCATTTGGGACAAGTATAGCACATCCTGAGATTAGATGGTCTTTTGTTTCTTGGTATTTATCAAAGAACCTGCATTTTGGATTCACATTATTATGTATAATATTTGCCTGAAAGTTCCTAGTGAAAAGACTTTGGTCTTGCGCTGCAAGAATAAAGCCTTCAGTCTCAGACTTTAATCCAGATGCACGTAACTATCGATGAGTATTAACTTTATCAACATTGGGTTTATTGGCACGTTCTGGATATTGGCCATGCAGAGGTTTGTCTGGCCAGCGTTGTTTTATCTGTTCAAGAGCTTTATCCTTGGCTTTCATTTTCATATTTTTTGCTGCAATAGTTGGTTCTTGGCTTCTATTTTGCTTTTCTACAGAATCTACAAAATGTACATCTTGTTTGTATTTACTGCCTTCTTTTATTATTGAATATTATTATTATTAATATTATTCACTCACTGAGTGTTCGCATTAATAGTAATTGATGGATCAAGTATCAGCAAGGCTTTCAGTAATTCAATACACTTTTTAGTGTTCAAGACACTTTCGACAATGCCATCGTTTGGACAAACGCAACCTTACCTTGATTTCCAGATTCGACAGACATTTTTCCAGGCTCTTCAGAATTTCCGAGAGCTTTGATAACCACTTACATGTCCGTCATCTTCACATTCAAATGTCTTCCTCAAGTGAAACTTCTACATACGATCTATTACTAAAGATGCAAAGTCGGCTCCCTATACCGCCCTAGTAAATAACTAACTCCTACTGCTATCCTCTTCCTTTACAAGAGTCAGATCAGGCCATAAATGTACTGCTGGCATCTATGGAGAGGAGCTCCCCAGTAGTCACTCTCCAGTTACGATAAAGTCAAAAAGCGCTCCGCGTCTTTGTGGATGAATTTAAACGAATTTAAATGCAAAGTCAATTCCCATCTCTTATCTACTTAACTTCAGCTTTTTCTACATCACCCCAATTATCTTGTTCTTTTCCTTTCTCTCTACCTTTGCAAACGTCTTCACTCCTGTGTTCACATCCTTCTCTTGCCCTTTCTCTTTCACCCCCTATAGCTGGTTCGTCTTTGTCTTCACTCTCCTCCCGCCTAATACTTCAACTCTCTTATGTAACCCCCTGAACATCAGTTACTTTAACCCCTTGCTTGGGGTGAAACAATTAAAAAATGACAAATTATTTTCCGCCCTACAACCCCTTTCTCACCAACGAAAAGCTGCATACCTTTAGCTGCTCTATCGCTATGTTCACTGAAAGTGCTCAGACGAAATACATTCCTTAGTTCTACCAGTTCTAACCTCCGAGGTTAATACCCGTCATACAACGCACATTGTACCGAGCTAGCCTCATTCTCTTCGTATTCCACTGTTGAGATGTAAGTCTCACGCGTGAAACTATTTTCCACGAACTACTGCTTTGTGGGACCGACTCCCAAGATCATATTTCTCCGATCACTACAATCTTAATCTATTCAAGTCAATCGTTATCTTCCCACATAAACGGTGCCCCTTACTCTGTTACCCTCTACCTGGACTGGCTCCCAGGCTTTGTATAGGGCGAACATCATTGCAAAAAATATATAACGAAATAACAAAAGATATATTTTATGGCAACTTGAGCAAACGGGTTAACGAGACAAATTGCTGAAGCTACGAGAGGCCAATCTTCACATTTCATTTATTGACTTAAGAATGACACTTACCAAGAACAAAGACAATAACTGACAGCTTGAATGGCTCCCGGGTCTTTACAGAGGATACATCAAGTTTGAAATACTTTACTTTCATTCTGACCTTCTCCGTGGCTTCCTGAAACGAGGAAGTCTTTTATTACTATTCTTTCCGTTAATGTTTCACGACTTTCATGGTGCTTTTTTTACAGAAAAACCAGTAGCAACATATTTGAGTGACAGTTTACATGAAGAATTTCCTAAGGATGTGTACAGTTCCGAAAGGTCCATCATGAAATATGTTTGTACTAACAGTATAGCCCGGCGTTGCTCGGGTGTAATGAAAGCTTTAAAACTAATCCATGGTCCTGGAGCTCAGACCCTTTGGACGTTGGCACGAAGGACTAAAAAGCAATAGTTGCTTCCAGTTAAAGCGAAACCGTAGACTGAAAGAAAAATGAATGGATGTAAGTCAAATTTTGATTTCCTGGTATCGATATCAAATTTTCTTTTTTAAAGGGCTGGAAAAAATACAGACATACAGACAGATAAACAGACACACACACAAACATCTTGCCTTTTATATATATATATATATATATATATATATATACTGATGAGCTGTGATACAGCGAAACAGGCTTGTATGTGGATGACTAATATATTATGCTCTCATTACGAGTGAGCTCTCTGGAGAAGAAAATTTTAAAACAGTTTCCACTTCAGCTATATGCGTGACTCTTCAGAAATGAATTGTGTTCTCTCGGTGACTGGCGTGTGCATACACTGCTTATATACAACACGTTAAAATTTCCCTTCTCTGATTCCATGCGTCGATGGCTTAAGGAGTAGCGACTCCGACTGACACCAAATAGGTCGAGTTTCGATCTCGGCCAGAAGTAAGTGGATGCGTTTAGCCACACTGATAAGCTGCGAAACAGGCTTGTATGTGGATAACTAATATATTATCGATTTTCTGCACTATTGTAAGAACTGTAACCTTGAAACTTCTGAATATCGTTTCTTATGTCTTTGTCTATGAGTGTATCAAATTTGATTAAAATCGGACCATTCCTTCTATAACCCAATGTTTTCGATTATCGATTTTCGATATTTGTCGGGAGTACCGCTACACAAAACCTAGCTAAGAACACTCGCAGACGCTTATAGTACAACTGTGTAAATTTTCAAGAAAATCGGTTCAGTCGTTTTGGAGTTTATAGGTAACGGACACATACACACCTACAGACACATACACACACAAAGTTCCATTTATAAATAAGTTTAGATATGCAAGAATGACTCTTCGTTATTCTAACTTATCAATAATTACCATTTTCTTTCTTATTGTTCTTTTCTATGCACTGATCTACAGTAATCTGACCGAATAAGATCTTGTGTCTCCGAAATACGGAAAGAAGTCCCACGCGATACGACCGAAATCAAAAGGAAAGAGACATGAACTTCAAATAATGAAATGAAAACATTTCTTTTTATCTACTGATGATTTACAATTGTAATGTTCCGTTTGTAGTCGGCTCGTCTTTTATTCGCTTTCATTGTGAGCGACCTTTTATATTGTTTTCTTTTTTCCTTCTTTCTTTTTCTTTTTCTTTTTCCCTTTGGACGTAATCTCACACTTTCACATAGAAACGTGAACTAGGCGAGATGTAAAGCGTAGTCAAGCAGACTGTCGCACCTGCAAAGCCAGGGAAATCTGGGCGGCCATATAACCAGGCCAGACCGACAAAAAACAGCGCCCTCTTTATAAAAAGAAATATTTCTAGTCGAAAGATATTTTATGGTGTAAATAAAATGAAATGAAATCCTCGTGTTTAATGATGGGACAGTCGTGGCTCAACTCGAGAAGACATTTTTTTTTATCTTACCTGAAATGGGTTTGACCCCAAAAAGAGGGCCTTTTTTTCAGTTTCATTTTTTTTTTTTTTATTAAGCACGCAAATTTGCTTATATCACTCCCAAGCTTAGTGAAATTATATTGGGTGTCCATAAAGTTCGTGTGCACCTTTAAAAAATCCATAACTTTATTTGTATTTGCATCAGAATTAACTGTTAAAAAAGATTAGAAAGAAGTAAATCAATATTTTAAGGCTTTATTGAAATTTTATTTAAGTTTCCGCATGTTCTCTATCATTAGCAATACAAAGGGTAATACGATTTTGCAGTTCATATTTTTCTATTTATCTAAATATTGTTGCAAATTTTGTGATAAAGAATTATTCAATAACTATACTTAAAAGTAAGCTGGCTTAAACTTTATAACATTTTTTACAGATTATTTCTATCACAAATACAAATAGAATAACACATTTTTAAAGTTCACACGGACTTTATGGACACGCTGTATGTTTGTAAATTCTGGAATAGTCCTTTTGTAAAAATGTTAAAAAAAATAAATGAATAAAAAATTGTCCTAATTGACCAATAAATAAAAGGTCGTATATATTTTGTTTTTGCAGCCATCGGCACATTGTAAAATTTAGTAATCCAATTGTCTTATAGAAGTAGCTTTTCTATTGGTAAATGTATAAATGCATTTGCTTCCTCATTGACTGATGAAAATGTATCGGCATTTATAAGCTCGGATGTTCTGTGTAATCCTATCTTACAAAATCCAACAATATTAACCACGTCCCATACTTATTATTACTTTAAATTTTAAATAATATATTGAGTGGACGCTTATGTATATGGAGGCACCCTTGTTTTTAAACAGGGTAAATTTGCATCTACCATGCATTTACATTGTTCAATGAACTGGAATGTCTCCACATGCACATGTGTCCAGCAAATATATCATTTACAATTCAAACTAATAAGAAATAATGTCTGAATGTAAGTGAAAACTATTAATGCCTTCAAAATATATGAATGCATAGATAGTTGCTTCCCAGGTAATTGTGAAAAAAATTTAAATGCAATGTCAATCGTTATCTCCTGCATTCTGGAAATGAGTTCTTTTATTGTTCTCTGTTCTTAATAATGTTTCCTTTTTCTCATATTCTCTCACACTCACTAATCCCTTGTGGCTTTATTGCCTTGCTTGGGGTGAAATGATTAAAACTATCGTGTGCATGCACTGCGGGATATATAATACGCTAAAATTTCTTTCTCTCTATGGCTTAGGGAGCAGGGGCACCTATTGACACCAAATCAGCCGAGTTTAGGTCCTGGTTGGGAGCAAATGGATGTCTAACCACACTAATGAGCTGTGATACAGCGAAACTGTTGTGGAGCTATTTTCGCAGTGGACGCTAGTATTTGTGCTAAAGTCGGTCCTAATAGGAACGTTAGGAACTTGATATAATATGTATTACGCAGTGTAATCTTGCCAGGTCACTGACTACTTTCGTATTCGAGTGTCGACTACTATCGTCCAACATCGACTGACCCTCGTTCCTCTTACTACTCCTACTTAAATTAGCTGAGAGAGTCAATTCACTATAGAATAGGTGTGTTTTACTATAACAGAAACAAGCTTGTACGTAGATGATTAATATATATATATATATATATTGCTCTAAAAAGAAAAGACGTCATACTTATCCCAAACCTGAGGAACCTTTCGGCCAACACTTTTCAAGGGCTTCGTTGGCAGAATTATGAATAGGGCTAGAACGAAGACAATATCAAAAGGGGAATTACTCACAGTAAAAATTCCAAAAGTGGAATTCGTCACTCTTGTGGAATTAAATTTACAACCCCCCTCACATTTTAATATTTTTCATTAAAGTTTATTTTTAAACGAATTCCACTTTCTCCCAGTACTGTGAGTAATTCTCCTTTTGATATTGTCTTCATTCGAGCCCTATTCATAATTTTGCCAACGAAGCCCTTGAAAAGTGTTGGCCGAAAGGTTCCTCGGGTTTGGGATAAGTATGACGTCTTTTCCTTTTAGAGCAATATGTGGTTTCTGTGGGTACCGATCTAGATCTAGACATGGTTTCCACTAGATACCTTACAAAGACAAAATAATTTTCTTTAACATTTAAGAACTGTGTTTCATTTATAACACTACTCTAATATAAAAAGTGAATATTACTTTAATAAAATAAGACCCTCTGAATTGTATTTGAGTCTGTGGCATATCCTTGTATAGATTTTGACATAGGTCTACAACAACTGGTTCCAGGGGTGTAATCACGCTGTAAAAAAAGGTGACGGGTGTGGAGGGGATAGACGATGAAAAGTCCATAACTCTAAACACTTTCAGACATTTGCCGAGATTCTGATGTGACCCGAATAGACTTGTTCTATGAGGGGACGAACAATTCAGAGCAACAAGAGTTCTCTAGCACTCATTGCGAGCAGACGTGAACAGGCGCCTATTGTGATCAGATGACTGTCTCCGAAATAGACGGAAGTAATGGTTCCTGTGGGCAATGGCGGCTGAGCAGGCAGGGGAGAACCACGGAGAGGAATGAGGTTTTAGGCAATACTTCCTGGTCGGTATGAAGGCATCAATGCCAGCTTTCACCCATGACGAAACCTCAGAGGCACAGTCATCAACTGATAGGTCGAACACTTTTTCCCAAGGGATGTCGCAGAGGAAATCGCGAAAGGCATCCCAGTCAGCTTTTTGGTATAGGTAGGAGGTCCTATAGATAGGGAGCTCCTGAGGGGAGTGAGAGTGGAAAGAAATACTGACAGAGACTACAGCGTGGTCGGAGTTGCCGAGAAGGCAAAGCTGCGAGACTTAACAGGCGACAGGCGTCAGGCGCAGAGGTGAAACATATATCTAGTAGTGAGGAATGACCCGGGGGAGTGCTTGGGAAGCGAGTGGGGAAGTCCACCACTTGCGTAAGGGATTGGGAATAGCGAAGTTCATGGCGTGAATGCCCGCTGGATCAGTAACAGCGTTTTCAAGCCACTCAGAGTGATGGGTGTTGAGGTCTCCGAATACAAATATGTGGGCGAATGGGTGATAGGAAATAGCCTTATCTATGTCGTCAGCAATGCTATCTAGAAGGGAGCAGTCAGGAGAGGAGGGCGAACGGTAAAGAAAGAATTGTTAACTAACCGAACTGGGGAGAGACAGGCGGAGACATATGTATTGGTGGTCAGTAGATTCGAGTGAAGTCACCCTAGCAATGGGGAGGTGTTCGCTGACGTAGACACCCAGCCCATGCATGTGGACAGTGGAATCCTTCCTTAAGAGGGGAAGATAACCAGAAATGGAGAGGTCAGAGGAGGGAATAGCTGAGTTGAGGTTAGTTTCGCAGAGCGCAAGGAATGTCCGGGGACTTTTCATGCAGGAATGCTTCTACACTAGGAAAGTTAGTACGAATGCCCCGGATATTAGTGAAAGAAAGGTTAATGGGTTTAGGTGGTTTGATTGTATCTGGTTTAGGGTCATTTCTGATTTGTTTCATCATGTTTTTGTTTATAGAAAGGGACCTAGAGTAGAGGATACAGGCGGTCATTATCCACGATCTGTGCGGGAGGGAAACTGGCTAGGGATGCAACAAAGTGTGGCCTCAGGAAAGCGCTTGCAGGGACATCTATCCATGCACGACATGACACTACAAGAACCCCGATATTATACAACTGTTGATCAGAGCAGCCGCTCTTGACGCTACGCAAGAGTTAGGGCTCCTCCAGGTCTTGGAACATTTGTCTTTTTTATTATTACGAATAATCTTCAGTTTATAAGCGCATAAAATGAGTGTGTATAATGGGTAACCCCTAGTGGGGTAGCGGTAAGATTTATGCGAATGGCTTCAAGCAGTAAGCGTTCGAATACTGTAAGAATCCGTTCTGTAGGTTAGATGCTAAGAGCACAGATTGATAGGTACAACGTTTGAGGTGGTGAGGGTTTATTCATTTATGGATTCGTTAATGAATAGTCTTCTTCACTTAAGCGGGCGTGCTTAATGATCAGGGTTGACCAGAGGCAGGCCCCTTTTACCCAGGTTTTGAATTTGAACTACTTTTCGAAAGTAGAGTATTTAATGTTTATTAGTATGACTTTGTCCATAATGCCACAGAGTTTGTGGTGGATCCAAATCATCTCTCCGGTGCTTCTCTGTCCGAGGAGAGGCATGCAATTGAAAAAGATAATACTGTGAGATGCCTAATACTTTAAGTACATAATAAAAACAAAATGGCGTCTAGAATTGCACGGGCCACTCAGATTTAATTTGTTTGTGAGTTGCGCGCGCTTCTCATTTCTGTCTTTCCTGCACCAACGTTATGGTAAGTCCTTTACATTTCCACGCGACATCACTGCCATATTGTTTTAACAAAATTAAAATTGTGGAGTTTAAACTGATTGACATATTAAACGTCAACTAAATCGCTGAAAAATCAGCATAGTTTGAAGAAAGAAATGTCACTGAAATTGATAAAAATATAGTTTTACAATGAAGTATTTTTTGTCTTAGTTTCCTCAATTTAATTGTGAATGTAGGTGCTGAAAATCATAGTTTTTACAAAAATGTATTACCCAAATAGTATGAAAATATCTTCATAATTGAACTTCAAAATTGTCACGATGAAAGATAAAAGACAAACGAAAAAAATCTGATTGAATTTAATAATTCCGGTAAGCATATTCACTACTATATTAAAAACAGAAATTATATTGTTTGGAATTTATTTATCTGCCATTTAAAATTTTGTTTGGCCCATTTTTGTATGAAGGAACTGGAAAATATATGCTCCACAAAACTAAAAAATGAATAAAATAAATAGTTTATATTAAAGTTTGATATTTCCATTACTATTACTATAATGATTGATTTTTTTTTTTTTTGATTGTCCTATTTTTTATCTAAATAAATGCGGAGGGAGTAACATTTAATTATTTTTACACATATCTTTAAAAATTAAGTTACTTCTTGTTTTGAAGAAAATTTGTGGACTTATAATTGACTAAAATCATTTTTGAAGAAATTATTTTTAGAATATTTTGGTAAGAACATTTGTACGAATTGATCTACTTAGTATTATAAATGACTTTTAATGTCCGAATTATTTAAACTGTTAGCAATTTTCTTTTTAATTATAAGATAAACGGAACCCCAACTTCATGTAAAGATTAATATTCTTTGTATTTAGAATGATTTAATTTTCCACCTCATTTAAATTGTTAGCAAATTTTCTTAAATTTTAATTTTAGGATAACGGGAATCCCGATCATGTAAGATGCTATGAAATTACTTAACACCAAAAATTTTTAACTACAAAACTTTTTTCAAGGACAAAATATTACCAGTAATTTGAAAGTATATTCTGTTTATACAAATCTATTGTAAAGATTTCGTCGGTATTGAATGGCACATTGAGGTTGATATACCGTTAAACAAACCAAACTAAACAGCAATTTTCTGTCTAAATGTTAATTATGAAGAAGATAAATTGAACCCCGACTTCATAGAAGGATTAGTATTCTTTCGTATTTTGAATGACTCTTAAGTTTCAAGTAATTTAAATTATTTGAAATTTATTTCAAAATTAAAATTATGAATAAGCTACACGGGACCCAAACTTCATATAAAGATTAATGTCCTTTGTATTTTGAATGACTTTTAATTTCCAAGTAATTTAAACTGCTAGCAATTTTCTTTCTAAATTTTTATTATGAATAACTTAAACGTAAACCCATCTTCATGTAAAGATTAATATTGTTTGTATTTTGAATGACTCAAAATTTCCAAGTAATTTAAACTCTTAGCTGGTCCTGGGTATGACCGTAAACTGCGTTCGGGAGCAAGGCCTCTAATTGGGAGGTTGTGACCATTTTAATTGCTGTATTCAGAGGTTCACCCTGACACTAAGTGATAGCACCTCTTAAGGCCCCAGCAGTGGGTAAATAGTTACCCCCCCTTAACCGAGATCAAAATGCTATGAAAAATAATACCAACAGAAATAAGTTACTTGAAGGAAAAAATTATTACCATCAATACATCTAACTTTCAACGAAACCTACATTACATAGAATGTATATTCTAGTCATACGAATCTATTGTAAAAATTACGTCGATATTAAATGATCCATTGTAGTTGATATTCCGTAAAACAAAATATCTGTTATCAATTTTCTTTTAAAATGTTAATTATAAATAAGATAATCAAAACCCCAACTTCGTGTAAAGATTAATCTTCGTAATCTACTGTTAACAATTATCTTTCTAAAGTTTAATTAAAAAATAAACACCAAACAAAAAGAATATTAATATTTCCCTTATTTTAAATTAACTCTTAATTTTCAAATATTTTAAATTGTATGCAAATTTTCTTTCTAAATTTTAATCTATATCAATAAAAGTGACGAGGGTGGACATTGTTTAAATATTTGTCTGTTTGATAGATTCGACTTGGCGTCTGCATTTTACAGTCTAGCTCGACGAGAGTTGCGCTCAGATGTAGATAAAAAATTTAGAACGCTAACGACACCGTGAAAATTTTCAGAAAGCCAAAATTAGGGGTAGAAAAAAATATATTATCACCCCACAAAGTCAAGGGTCAGTTTATATATTGATCACAATATAGAATCGATCACCCTACTTTATATATATATATATATATATATATATATATATTTAATCATATCACCCCGAGCAAGGCGGTAACGCCACTGTTGTGCAGGGGGCTACGTAAGAGTGAAAAGATTGAAAAAGAGAAAGCCGGGAACCACATCCTAAACAGGGAACAAGGGATGAGCCTCTTCACCTGTTCAATAGATATCTATATAAGTTGCCCCTTCCCTTCCCATCCCACCCCACCCTAATCCAATAGAGACATTCTACATTGTTATCTATATCTATAAAAGTGACGAGGGTGGACGTTGTGTAAATATTTGTTTGATAGATTCGACTTGGCGTCTGCATTTTGCGGTCTAGCTCGACAAGAGTTGCGCTCACATGTGGATCAAAATTTAAGAACGCTAACGACACCTTGAAATTTTTCAAAAAGCTAAATTTCATGGTAGAAAAATATATATTATCACTCCACTTTATATTATCTATATATACGTTTCCCCTCCCCCTTCCACCCTAATCCAATAAAAACATTCTACATTGTTATCTAAATCTATAAAGTGACGAGGGTGGACGTTGTGTAAGTATTTGCTACGTAAATTCATCATATGCTTTTTATTCTTATTATTCCTTAAACTACCCGAGTGGAACCAGTCTAAACTGCTAGTTACAAGATAAACGGAACCCCGACATCATGGAAAGATCAATGTCCTTTGTATTTTGAATGACGATTATTTTCTAAGTAATTAAAATTGTTTAAAATTTTACTGAAATTGCGACTGGGAGCAAGGAACCACCTCTTAATTGCTGTAGTTCCCAGTCCACCTTCACCCGGAGTTATAGCAATAATTACGGCCCCATCTATGGGTAAATTGTTAACGCCCAAACCGTGGTCAAAATGCGATGAAAGCATTTAAAAAACTTCTTTTCAATTAAAAATATAACCAAGAAAAATACTTTTTGGAAGGAAATAAATATTACCAGCAATACTAAATCAACAAAATCCACTTTACATAGAAAGTATATTCTGTTCATACAAATCTAGTGTGAAAATTTCGTCAGCATTAAATGACCCATTGAGATTGATATTCCGTACAACAAACCAGTCTAAACTGTTAACAATTCCATTTCTAAATTTTAATAAACGAAACCCCAACTTCATGTAAGGATTAATACACTTTGTATTGTTAATGATTCTTAATTTCCAAGTTATTTCAACTGTTTGCAATTTTCTTTCCAGATTTTTATTATGAATAATTTAAACGGAACTACAACTAAATGTAATAATTGATATATTTTGTATTTTGAATGACTCATAATTTCTAAGTGATTTAAACTCTTACTTTGTGTATGATCGTAAACTGCGTCCGGTAGCAAGACCTCGGGGTGGGGGTGAAGACAATGGAACCATCTCTTAATTACTGTTATTCCCAGGACCACCCTCACCCGGAGTGGGTAGCACCTGTTAGAGCTCTAGCTTTGGATAAATAGTTAAACCCCAAACCGAGATCAAAATACATGAAAGTATTTGCCAACAAAACCTTTTTACTGAGCTATATTACCAGCATAAACAACCGTGTGGACCTGGGAACAACAGCAATTTATAAGTGGTTCCACGCTCTCCACAACCTCCCAATCAGAGGTTCTGCTACTGGAAGCCTTTTGCTTTCATGCACTGGACAAGTTAAGAGTTTAAATTACTTGGAAAATTATGAATCATTCTAAAGGTAAAGAATATTAATTCGTTTAAGAAATTTAGAAAATTGGTAGCATTTTAAAATACTTGGAAATTAAGGTTCATTGAAAAGAAAAACATTAATCTGTCCTGTTATTTAACCCATAACTGGAAGGAATAGACGGATTAATAACTTTCCCAAGAGTATTTGCGCGTAAGTGAATGCAATGAATTCAGCTGGAATTCGAACTCGGCTTCCTGATTTCTCGTTCCGAGCCGATATCCAATGCACTACAACGCACATTCTCAAATTTTATTTAGAGCTTCTTTAAAGAGGTGTGGGTTTGTGGTGCTCTTGTTGTGGATATTTAGCTTGAGTTTCACTTTTTGTTGTCTTATTTCACAAGTTTTAATAGTTGGTTTGATGGTGTCATATGTTTTAAAAAGGAATGTTAGCTTCTTCAACTATGCTTTCCGTTCGAAGTCCAAAAGATTTTATTGCATTTTGTTTTCGATGAAATAATTCTTTGTACTTTAAATATAATATTGTGAACTGGGTTTAATGGATATGATTTTAGTGTCAAATAGAATTGCAGTGCAAATTTCTGCCTTAGTCGAGCTAAAGGAGGTTCACTCGCTTCTACATAGAAGCTTTCCACTGGAGATGTAGAAAGACACCCAGTGCCAGTCGCAGTCCTTGATGGTGTATTGTTTCTATAATTTTATTATCTGATTTTCGGGTTGATTCATAAATGAAATAACCATAGTCTAATATGAAGCGAACTATTGTACGATATAATTTTAATGATGTACTTTTATCTGCACCCCCACTCTTATTAATTGAAGGGCTGTATTGCGTTTTAATTAGTTGCTTTATATGGGGAAAATGTTAATTTTAAATCAAAAACAAGCCCAAGGAATTTTTGTTGCTGTACTAGAGGAATTTCTATGCCGTCCAAATATAAAACTGGGTCACAGTGCATTTTTCGTATTTGGCAAAAATGCATGCATTTATCTTTGGTCCGAGATATTTAAAATCAATTCTCAATAGCCCACTGACTTATTTTATTCAGGTACTGTTGTAATTGTCGCTCGATTATGTTCATTTTTTTATTAATAACATACCAAGAAGTCATCCACGTATAAGGATCCTTGGATACCAGGTTTGAGTGAGTTTGCATTATCATTAATTTTATACTAAACAGTGTTACGAATAATACGCTTCCTTGTGGGACACCCAAATCCTGGATTTTTTTTTAATCCAGCGGCCTGCAGGACAGCTGCTAGATACCTATGGTCAACCCTATCAAATGCCTTGGACTGATCCAAATTGATCAGCCCGGCTTCTTCGTCGTCTTCTACACCCTCTATAATCGTCCAGGTTGCTCTAAATTGTTCGACCCTTCACATCACAAGTCTGCTCGGGGCCAAAAAGAATCTCGGCAACTGTCTGCAAGCGCTTCGTCAAAATCTTGGCCAAAATCTTTAACTCTGTGTTTAGCAGAGTTATAGGCCTGTAATCATCTAAACCGCGAAAAAACCTTGATCTTTTTCAACGGCGTAATCACACCCCTGGAAATCCAGTTTGCTGGAACCAGTTATAGTAAACCACCGTCAAAATCGGTACAAAGATGTGCGACAGCCTCAAGTACAATTCATAAGGTAGACTATCACGTCTCGGAGAATTGCACATGCCAAGTGGACTTCATCCTCTGTGATTTCTCCCTCGCACCTAGCTGCTTCAGTCGGCCCAAGCCGAGGAAAGTTAGCTAAATAGCTGCGAAACTCCTCTTCACAGAGACCTGGCTCTCGAAACGTCTCACACATATCGTCAGTCGACCGAAGAGTAGCCCCTCCGGAGTCTTGACCTCTCGAATATATCGATCGCCACCTCGACTGATTTCTTCCTTGTGCAATTCTGCGCTCATATTCACAGCTTCGTTAGACATCTTGTTTACCCTATGTCTAATTACTTGACCCTGGTACCGCTTGCTACACAAGCGGCCCAAAGCCTGCCTAGCTAACGCTATCTATAAAGGATCCCGCTCGAGACAGACTAGCTTTAAGTGTCTTCACCTTGTTAGCCTTAGCTAGGGTGAGTCGATGGCTATAGTCAGCAGTGAAAGACCTAATACTATTCTTAAGCCTCTCCCACCACGTATTCCCAATAACAGCCTCAACTAATTCCCGCTGCACTAATGTAGTTAGCTGCTGCAGGAAGTCCCGCTTGGCCAGTAAAGACACGATGAAGTTCCAGTGTCCAGCCAACCTAGGCTTACCGTTTAACGCCACCCGGGCACAAACAAGTTTGTGGTCCGAGTAGCCTAACCAGTGGGACAGTCTAACAAATCTAGATCGATCCTTCTGACTAACATTCTATTAGCACACGTTCAAATTTTCTCCCTAGGGTGATCGACCCAGTATCTATCGACGAGACCGAATTCGTCGATCAGATCAACCAGGCCACGATCACTCGATCTCCCGCTAGTTCCCCGACCTCTATCTAGCTTGGGTTCTAGGACGGCATTCCTGTCCCCCACTAAGACTAAGCGCGACGAATCTACTAAGAAAGGTCCCAACTGACGGAAAAACGAGACACGCTCGCCCTGATTGGTGGGCGCATAAACCGCAACGACCTACTTTTTACAGCAATATCGGCCACGATTTCCGCGCCCTCTCCCCACGCCAACATGAACAAAGTTACTAAACACCAGACTGGCATCAACATCGCAAACAAAGTGAGTCTCCTAGATCGCAGCTACATACACTTTGAAGGACAAGAGATCACGAAGCAGGCGGGAAGGTTAGCTTAATTGCCCTATATAAAGGGTGGAGGATTACAGGGACCCTCCCGGCACAGAATACTATAGGAGTCCCTTTTGGGACCATGCGTATAGCAGGGAACGCTTCTATGGCTCTCTGCATGAAATTCCAGACTTTTGATTATCCCCGATACTCCTTACAAAAGTTAGTACACCGGGAAATTTCTTGGATCGGGAAGTCAACTGAGGTTAGATTAAATAATGGCTTTAGGGGGGCCTTCCTCTGAGAAGAAAGGTCTCTCTCTAAGGCCTGCCTGTCTATGTGCGTAAAGGATTGGGTCTTTTTTCCCTTTTTCCTTTGGGGGCAGGTTCAGCAACAGGAGGGGAGGGTGTTCCTGGTTTGGAAATGGAGGAATCAATTTGAGAAGAGGGAGCCCCCGGTTTGGAGGAGGGTGTGGGGAGAGGAGACGAAATATGCCTAATAGGGGAGACAGACTGACTCCTCCCCATCACAACAAATGCTCTTTCAGCTGAAGCCGGAGCAGATTGAGTCTTAGGAATGACCCTGCCCCGTTCCATCCAGATCTGGCGACTTGCCACTACCGACCTTCTTCAAAGCCGCGTAGACTTCGCCCTCCGTAATCTCTCCCTCACAGCTAGATGCATCAGCCGGGGGAATTCAGCTAAAAAGCTGCGAAACTCCTCGTCACGGAGACCAGACTCCTTGGTAAGCCAGATATCGAAACGCTTCCGGCTCACATATCGATCGCCGCCTCGACGAATCTCTTCCTTGCGCAGTTCTGCGCCCATGTTCACAGCTTCGAAAGACATCTTACTTAACTTATGTCTAATTACCTGACCCAAGTAGCACTCGCTATTCGAACGCTCCAGTGCCTCCTTAGCTAAAGATACCTCAATGGGATACCCTCAGCCTCCACCCGGAAGTAACTATCCTTCACCATTGCAGCCTTATCTAGTTTGAGCCGTTGGCTTAATTCAGTGTTGAAATACCTAATTCTATCTTTAACCCTCTCCCACCACTTATTCCTAATAACTGCCCCTACTAGTTCCCGCTGCATTACATTAATTAGCTGCTGCCGAAAGTCCTGCCTGTCCAGTAAGGACAAATTGAACTTCCAGTATCCAACCATTCTATGCCTATTTTCTAACTCTACCCGAGCACAAACAAGTTTGTGGTCCGAGTAGCCTAACCAGTGGGACAATCGAAAAGATCTATGTTGGCTTCTCTAACATTCTATCCTGGTATCTATCGACGAGACCGAATTCGTCAATCAGATCAAACAGGCTACGATCACGACCCTTCCCTCTAGCTTCCCGCCCCCTGTCTAGCTTGGAGTCTAGGACGGCATTCCACTCCCCCACTAAGACTAGTCACGTTAAATCCACCAGGAAGGGCCCCAACCACCTAAAAAAAAAAGACACGCTCCTCCCGGTCATTGGACGCATAAACTTCAATCAGTCGAAACGAGCTGCTTTTCAACGCAATATCGGTGAAGATCAACCGGCCCTCGGGACCGACATGAACAAGGTCCACCTTCGCGTCCAGGGTACGCTTGATCAGCAAAGAAACACGTCTGGCTAGTTGGTCGCCATAAGCCAAATATACGATAAAGTCGTTAGCCAGCACACAGGCATCAACTTCGCAAACAAAGTGAGTCTCTTGGATCTCGGCGACATCCACACTGAAAGACAAGTGGTCACGAAGCAGGCGGGCAGCTTTACCCAGATCCATCAGGCCCTTCGCATTTAAACTGGCTAGCTTGATAGACATCCGTTAAGTCTGAAAATATAACAGAAAAACAATTACCTTAGTCACAAACTAGGTAGAAATCTCTGGCAGCCAGGACCACGGCGGATTATCCAAGACTACCAGTACCGACATCGGACGTAATCCGTCCGTCAAGGACAATACCGCCGACGTCCGTGGGGGTAGGTGAGTTTTAAAACCCTATATTGACAGGGGTGGAGTTATTAAGTGCACGAAGAAAAAATATGAAAAATAACAAGAATAAAGTAACTTTAAAAAAATGAGAATGAAAAGAAAGAGAAAAGAATTGCAAAAATAAGAAAGAATAAATTATCGGTTATCGACAGAGAAAGAGAAATTCGGCAAGACTAGTTAAAATAAACCTGGCAAGTGAAAAGGACCTACAATCAGTAGTTAACTGGGACAAGGAATGGCTTGTAAATTTTAACGGCTCAAAAACAAAATTGCTTTTATTTAATCATTACAGAGAACCTTTTCTACTTGCCATCAGCATGGCTGATGCTAGACTCCAGGAGAACAACACAACGACTGCTTGGCCTCAGGTCTTCCAATGACATGAAGTGGAACGGCCATATCGAATCAGCTGCTTAGTTTATTGCAAGAAAAGTTGGTTCGCTGAGTCGTACCAAAAGATCTTTCTCGTCGGTATCCACCCTGCAGATTTATATATCTGCCATTCGTTCGTGCATTGAATATAGTAGCCATATTTTATCTGTTTCTCCTGCTATACATATCAAAATTCTTGACAAAATTCAAGGAAGGGTCTGTAATGTAATCAATCCTGACCAGGCATCTCGACTTCAGTCACTTTTTCAGTGACATGACATCGGTTTTCTCTGTCTTTCCTACAAACATTTTTAAGGGAACTGCTCCGATGAGCTTTTTCTCTAGTGTACTGACTACATGTGCGTTGGGGTGCAGTGGATATCGACTCGGAACGACAAATCGGGGAGCCAAGTTCGAATTCCAGTTGAATTCCTTGCATTCGCTTATGCACAAATACCCTTGGGAAAGGTATTAATCAGTCCCTTCTGGGTTAAATAGTAAGACAGATTGGGTTCTATAGCCTTGGTTGACAACCAGTCTACCGCAGAAAGCAATGGCAACCTACTGCGGGATAATCTTCTGCCCAGTCAGTCATTTCACTTTCGAAACATGATCGCAAATAGCGTGTATCACGTATGGCACTTAATTGACTGACTACATGAATTGAAGCGTGCTACTTGATTGGCAACTAGGTCTCACCGTTTTACTTTTGCAATACCTAGATGCAACCGCAACTTCTAGTCTAATAGTTTCTTTTCCTGCACTCCCCACCTATAAAACTCTTTTCCGTTTACTTGCTTCACTGATAAATAGAATCGTCAAAGATTTAAATACAGCATCAATCGCCAGCTTTTGTCTCCTTAAACCCTGTATTTTTTTTACCTTTCCTTTTACTCTCTGTAACCTCCGCGTCTTGGGGGCATTAAAAAACAAAATAACAAAACACAGTCTTCAATACTACGGCAAGTAGACAGACCTTTCAAGTTTGAAAGAATAAAGCAGTTGCTCAACCTTTTATTTTATCTTCTTTTCTCTTGCCACTTAAGCGTTCATTTTCACAAAAATATTTTTTGAAAAATATGAAACCATCTCTTCTTGTATCCATTACATCCAACTATAGAATAAATATCAGTATCAGCCGATTCCTCTAGCTTTGTTTGGTAGCCAGTCTATGAAAACATTTTCTCTGAATTTCGAAGCTGTGGAGAAGCAATAGTACAACAGTCAACTTGGCAGACCGCCTGCAGTCTCTCACCCACCGGCGCGACGTGGCTTCCCTGTGTCTCTTCTATAAATACTTTCACGGCTTCTGCTCCGATGAACTTAGATCACTGGTGCCCCCTAAATACGAATTTGCACGAGATACTAGATTAGCAACTAGATCCCACCCTTTTACAGTGAAACCGATAAAATGCAACTGCAACTTCTACTCCAACAGTTTCTTTCCTCGCACTTCCCGATCGTGGAATTCCCTTCCACACGATTGCTTCCCCGACGGATACAATCTCCAGGAGTTTAAATATAAGGTTAATAGACACCTCCTAACACACTAACCCGCTCCCATTCCTCCTGACATTCCCTATGTCTAACATTCATTCCTCCTGACATTCTTTATGTCTAACCACTCCTTCTCTTTACCTTCCCCTATGTAGCCCCATGCGCAATAGTGGCAGTGGAATGCCTTGCTTGGGGTGAGATGATTAAAAAAATAAATTTACCACAACGTCCTGGTAATCCACAGATAATTACAAAAAAACATTGTGGAGAACCATGATCGTACACACACTGAAGATACATAAATTTAAAAAAGAAAGATAAAAAGAGAGAATAACAATTAACGAATAAAAGAAGAAGAAAAAAAATTAATAATATCTGTGAAGTATCTGCAAATAAAGTTGGCCTGGAACGGGCGAATGGTTTGTAATGACAAGTCCCAACGCTGACTGGCATCGTTAGCTTCATGTACGAAGCTTTTCTTTATTATAAATCAATGGCGGGTTTCACAATTTCATAAGTCGTATCAACATCCCGTGCGATTCATCTGTTTACATAGCAAACAAGCATGCAACTTTAACGGTTGTCTGAATATGAGTTGTATAAAGTGAATGACGAACGTGTGTGTTTTTTTTCTTCTGTAACGAAAGACAAGCAATAATAACACAGTCGACTCAAGTAATGTTTTCATCCTTTTCTTCTTTTAATATCTGCGTGTATGTGAAAAACAGCGAGTGAGGTAGTAAGAACCAGGGAGAGGGAGTTAAGTTAGTTGCCGGTGGCAATATGTGTAATATAACACATGTGATCGCGCATATGTGCCTTCCCTCTTATCTTACTCTTAGTCAGACTTCAAAGTATATATGATTAATTATTTGCTTATTTTAATTATATCGCCATCTTCAAAATCCTCGTCCAAGTCATTAGCAATCGATGAGGTTGATTAGAGATTGTGAGCGTCGATAGTAATCTCTTAATGCGGAGGGTGATCGACGTCTCTCGCAAATAGAGCCGATCTCACGTGTTCAGGTGATTCGATAGATCGAACCCACTGGATGTCATATTTGGTTTAAATTTTATGATTTCATTACGCTTTAAATAGATAGATATGATGGACGCTGACTATGTAAGCGTGTATGAGCATCACTGATAAATTTGATCAATGTTTTTAGTTTTCGTGAAGATGTCAAAGACTCTCAAAGCCAGCAAGCTACTTCCAATATATATTCTCAGGTGATTCAATAGATCGAGCATACTACACTAGATATCATATATTATTTAAATTTTATGATTTAATTACGCTATAGATAATCTTCTGCCCAGTCAGTCATGTCACGCTATAGATAATCTTCTGCCCAGTCAGTCATGTCACTTTCGAGACATGATCGCTAAATAGCGTGTATCACGTATCGCACTTAATTGACTGACTACATGAATTGAAGCGTGCTACTTGATTGGCAACTAGGTCTCACCGTTTTACTTTTGCAATACCTACATGCAACTGCAACTTCTTCTCTAATAGTTTCTTTTCCTGCACTCCCCACCTCTAAAACTCCTTTCCGTTTACTTGCTTCACTGATAAATAGAATCTTCAAAGATTTAAATACAGCATCAATCGCCAGCTTTTGTCTCCTTAAACCCTGTATTTCTTTACCTTTTCTTTTACCCCGTGTAACCTCCGCATCTCGGAGACATTAAAAAAGTAAGTAGATAGATAGATAGATAGATAGATAGATAGATAGATAGATAGATAGATAGATAGATATGATGGACGCCGACTATGTAAGCATGTATGAGCATTGCTGACAAATTTGATCAATGTTTTACTTCTCGTGAAAATGTCAAAGACTCTCAAAGCCAACAAGCTACTTGCAAAGCGTATTGCAAATAAGACAATCTCGTTTGTTCTCTGGAGGACCTGGTCTGATTTCTAAAGTCTGTTCAGCGTGCTCGGAGATCATCAGAGGCTGTCTAAGATATCCATACCGAAAAGTGTTGCATCCCTCCATAATAAATCACTTATACTCTGTACGATTTAACGTTCTTCCCGAATTACAATGCATTCAGATTATCCTTCAGATTATCTTGAAACCTTTTTATAGGCTTGTGTTCAGGACAATTTCTTGCCCTCAGTTCACCGTAGAAAAGCTGTTTGGAAATTCTTTCATCCACCCATATTCACAATTGTCCTGCCCATTGCATCTGGTAGAGCATTATTATAGTTTTTCAATGCTGCTGCATTCAGATCTTTGAAGAACTACAATGCCTGGAATCCGTGACGCTATTTCATATGTCTCCGGTATGTTTATCATGTTTCAGAATATTACAACGGGAAAGAGTTCTACATACATACATACATACATACATACATACATGTTAGATTTGTATAGACTAAAATAGATTTGTGCATTGCCATACAAAAAAAGAGATAAATAATTATTGCGAATCCCGGGAATGGGAACCGCACAAAATAATGAACAGCAAACCAGATATTTGAGATAGAAAAATAAGTACATCAAACGTAAAGATACAACCTTGAACGTAGTTTAATAAACCAGAAATATGAGTAGTAAAAAATATATGTACAAGTCTCTGAAATGAAGCCGTCGAAGAATTAGTATGTCCACGAAGCCGACGGGGGCTGCGTAATGATATTCTATCTGTGTGAATCTCAGAGCTACTATGAACGACTGACGCCGTATTCTTCGTGAAACCTCGGCATCTGTCGGACTCTCACGTATCTCAGTAGGGCAGAAGTATATGTATATTCAAGTCGAGTCCATTCTCATGGAAAAGGGGGGGCACAACACCACAACAATAATCAAGCTAATTAAGTAATAGATGAGCAGATAGATAGATAGATAGATAGATAGATAGACACAAATGAAAAGCCATAGATAGATAGATAGACACAAATGAAAAGCCATAGATAGATAGATAGACACAAATGAAAAGCCATAGATAGATAGATAGACACAAATGAAAAGCCATAGATAGATAGATAGACTCAAATGAAAAGCCATAGATAGATAGACTCAAATGAAAAGCCATAGATAGATAGATAGACTCAAATGAAAAGCCATAGATAGATAGAGAGATTCAAATGAAAAGCCATAGTTAGAAAGATAGAGAGATTCAAATGAAAAGCCATAGATAGATAGAGAGACTCAAATGAAAAGCCATAGATAGATAGAGAGATTCAGATGAAAAGCCATAGATAGATAGAGAGACTCAAATGAAAAGCCATAGTTAGATAGATAGATAGATAGATAGAGAGAGAGAGACATTCAAATGAAAAGCCATAAATAGATATAGAGACTCAAATGAAAAGCCATAGATAGATAGAGTGACTCAAATGAAAAGCCATAGATAGATAGAGAGACTCAAATGAAAAGCCATAGAAAGATAGAGAGATTCAAATGAAAAGCCATAGAAAGATAGAGAGATTCAAATGAAAAGCCATACATAGATAGAGAGATTCAAATGAAAAGCCATAGATAGAAAGATAGAGATTCAAATGAAAAGCCATAGATAGATAGAGAGACTCAAATGAAAAGCCATAGTTAGATAGATAGATAGATAGAGAGATAGATAGAGAGAGAGAGAGAGATTCAAATGAAAAGCCATAAATAGATAGATAGATAGATAGAGAGATTCAAATGAAAAGCCATAGATAGATAGATAGATAGATAGAGAAAGAAAATTCCAAATAAAAGATAGATAGATAGATAGATAGATAGAGAGATTCAAATGAAAAGCCATAGATAGATAGATAGATAGATAGATAGAGAGATTCAAATGAAAAGCCATAGATAGATAGATAGAGAGAGAGATTCAAATGAAAAGCCATAGATAGATAGATAGATAGAGAGAGAGATTCAAATGAAAAGCCATAGATAGATAGATAGAGAGAGAGAGAGATTCAAATGATAAGCCATAGATAGATAGATAGATAGATAGAGAGAGAGAGAGAGAGAGATTCAAATGAAAAGCCATAGATAGATAGATAGAGAGAGAGAGAGAGATTCAAATGAAAAGCCATAGATAGATAGATAGATTCAAATGAAAAGCCATAAATAGATAGATACATACATAGATAGAGAGATTCAAATGAAAAGCCATAAATAGATAGATACATACATAGATAGAGATTAAAGAAAAGCCATGAATAGATAGATAGATACATAGATAGAGATTCAAATGAAAAGCCATAAATAGATAGATAGATACATAGATAGATAGATTCAAATGAAAAGCCATAAATAGATAGATAGATACATAGATAGATAGATTCAAATGAAAAGACATAAATAGATACATAGATACATAGATAGATAGAGAGATTCAAATGAAAAGCCATAGATAGATAGATTCAAATGAAAAGCCATTGATAGATAGATAGATAGATAGATAGATAGATAGATTCAAATGAAAAGCCATAGATAGATAGATAGATTCAAATGAAAAGCCATAAATAGATAGATACATACATAGATAGAGAGATTCAAATGAAAAGCCATAAATAGATAGATAGATACATAGATAGAGAGATTCAAATGAAAAGCCATAAATAGATAGATAGATACATAGATAGATAGATTCAAATGAAAAGCCATGAATAGATAGATAGATACATAGATAGATAGATTCAAATGAAAAGACATAAATAGATACATAGATACATAGATAGATAGAGAGATTCAAATGAAAAGCCATAGATAGATAGATTCAAATGAAAAGCCATTGATAGATAGATAGATAGATAGATAGATAGATAGATTCAAATGAAAAGCCATAGATAGATAGATAGATAGATAGATTCAAATGAAAAGCCATAGATAGATAGATTCAAATGAAAAGCCATAGATAGATAGATAGATAGATAGATTCAAATGAAAAGCCATAGATAGATAGATTCAAATGAAATGCCATAGATATCTAGATAGTTAGATTCAAATGAAAAGCCATAGATAGATAGATAGAGAGACAGATTCAAACAAAAATACATAGATATAGAGAGAGAGAGATGGACAGAGAGATGATTCAAGTGAAAAGCCATAGAGAGAGATAGATAGATAGATAGATAGATAGATTCGAAGTGAAAATACATAGATAGATAGATAGATAGATAGATAGATAGATAGATAGATTCAAGAAAGCCATAGATAGATAGATAGATAGATTCAAGAAAATACATAGAGAGATAGATAGATTCGTTGAAAAGCCAGTGATAGATAGATAGATAGATAGATAGATAGATAGAGTCCATGAAAAGCTAGCGAGATAGATAGATAGATAGATAGATAGATAGATAGATAGATAGATAGACGAAGTAAGACAGATAGATAGATAGATAGATAGATAGATAGATAGATTCAAGAAAAGTCATAGATAGATAGATAGATAGATAGATAGAAAGAAAGGTAGATAGATAGATAGATAGATAGATAGATAGATTCGATACATAGATAGATAGATAGATAGATAGATAGATAGATAGATAGATAGATAGATAGATAGATTCAAGCAGGCACATAGATAGATAGATAGATAGATAGATAGATAGATAGATAGATAGATAGATAGATTCAAGTGAAAAGCTAGATAGATAGATAGATAGATAGATAGATAGATAGATAGATAGATAGATAGAAGCAGGCACATAGATAGATAGATAGATAGATAGATAGATAGATAGATAGATAGGCACATAGATAGATAGATAGATAGATAGATAGATTCAAGAAAGGGCCATAGATAGATAGATAGATAGATAGATTCGAAGGAAAATACATAGATAGATAGATAGATAGATAGATAGATTCATGAAAAGCCATAGATAGATAGATAGATAGATAGATAGATAGATCAAGAAACATAGATAGATAGATAGATAGATAGATAGATTCAAGAAAGCCAGATAGATAGATAGATAGATAGATAGATAGATTCAAGTGAAAAGCCATAGATAGATAGATAGAGAGAGAGACAGATTCGAAAGGAAAGCCATAGATAGATAGATAGATAGATAGATAGATCAAGAAAATCCATAGATAGATAGATAGATAGATAGATAGATTCAAGAAAGCCATAGATAGATAGATAGATAAATAGATAGATCAAGAAAAAGCCATAGATAGATAGATAGATGAATAGATAGATTCAAATGAAAAGCCAGAGATAGATAGATAGATAGATAGATTCAAATGAAATACCATAGATAGATAGAAGTATATGTATATTCAAGTCGAGTCCATTCTCATGGAAAAGGGGGAGACACCACAACAATAATCAAGCTAATTAAGTAATAGATTTGCAGATAGATAGATAGATAGATAGATAGATAGATAGATAGATAGATAGATAGATAGATAGATAGATACAAATGAAAAGCCATAGATAGATAGATAGACGCAAATGAAAAGCCATAGATAGAGAGATAGACACAAATGAAAAGCCATAGATAGATAGATAGACACAAATGAAAAGCCATAGATAGATAGATAGACACAAATGAAAAGCCATAGATAGATAGATAGAGACAAATGAAAAGCCATAGATAGATAGATAGACACAAATGAAAAGCCATAGATAGATAGATAAACACAAATGAAAAGCCATAGATAGATAGATAGACACAAATGAAAAGCCATAGATAGATAGAGAGACTCAAATGAAAAGCCATAGATAGATAGACACAAATGAAAAGCCATAGATAGATAGATAGACACAAATGAAAAGCCATAGATAGATAGATAGATAGATAGATAGACACAAATGAAAAGCCATAGATAGATAGATAGACTCAAATGAAAAGCCATAGATAGATAGATAGACACAAATGAAAAGCCAATAGATAGATAGATAGACACAAATGAAAAGCCATAGATAGATAGATAGACACAAATGAAAAGCCATAGGTAGATAGATAGACTCAAACGAAAAGCCATAGATAGATAGACTCAAATGAAAAGCCATAGATAGATAGAGAGATTCAAATGAAAAGACATGAATAGATAGAGAGATTCAAATGAAAAGCCATAGATAGATAGAGAGACTCAAATGAAAAGCCATAGATAGATAGAGAGACTCAAATGAAAAGCCATAGTTAGATAGAGAGACTCAAATGAAAAGCCATAGTTAGATAGATAGAGAGAGAGAGAGAGATTCAAATGAAAAGCCATAAATAGATAGATAGATAGAGAGATTCAAATGAAAAGCCATAAATAGAGAAATAGATAGATAGATAGATAGATAGTTAAATAGATAGATAGAGAGATTCAAATGAAAAGCCATAAATAGATAGATAGATAGATAGATAGATAGATAGAGAGATTCAAATGAAAAGCCATAAATAGAGAGATAGATATATAGATAGATAGATTCAAATGAAAAGGCATAGATAGATAGATAGATAGATAGATAGATAGATAGATAGATAGATAGATAGAGAGATTCAAATGGAAAGCCATAGATAGATAGATAGATAGATAGATAGATAGATGAGATTCAAATGAAAAGCCATAGATAGATAGATAGATAGATAGAGAGATTCAAATGAAAAGCCATAGGTAGATAGATAGATAGATAGATTCAAATGAAAAGCCATAGATAGATAGATAGATTCAAATGAAAAGCCATAGATAGATAGATAGATTCAAATGAAAAGCCATAGATAGATAGATAGATTCAAATGAAAAGCCATAGATAGATAGATAGATTCAAATGAAAAGCTATAGATAGATAGATAGATTCAAATGAAAAGCCATAGATAGATAGATAAATAGATAGATTCATATGAAAAGCCATAGATAGATAGATAGATTCATATGAAAAGCCATAGATAGAAAGATAGATTCATATGAAAAGCCATAGATAGATAGATAGATAGATTCATATGAAAAGCCATAGATAGATAGATAGATAGATAGATAGATTCTAATGAAAAGCCATCGATAGATAGATAGATAGATTCTAATGAAAAGCCATCGATAGATAGATAGATAGATAGATTCTAATGAAAAGCCATAGATAGATAGATAGATAGATAGATTCTAATGAAAAGCCATCGATAGATAGATAGATAGATAGATTCTAATGAAAAGCCATAGATAGATAGATAGATTCAAATGAAAAGCCATAGATAGATAGATAGATAGATAGATAGATAGATTCAAATGAAAAGCCATCGATAGATAGATAGATAGATTTAAATGAAAAGCCATCGATAGATAGATAGATAGATAGATAGATTCAAATGAAAAGCCATGGATAGATAGATAGATTCAAATGAAAAGCCATAGATAGATAGATAGATAGATTCAAATGAAAAGCCATCGATAGATAGTTGATTCAAATGAAAAGCCACAGATAGATAGATAGATAGATAGATAGATAGATAGATAGATTAAAATGAAATGCCATAGATAGATAGATAGATAGATAGATAGATGCAAATGAAAAGCCATAGATAGATAGATAGATTCAAATGAAAAGCCATAGATAGATAGATAGATAGATAGATTCAAATGAAAAGCCATAGATAGATAGATTCAAATGAAAAGCCATAGATAGATAGATAGATAGAGAGATTCAAATGAAAAGCCATAAATAGAGAAATAGATAGATAGATAGATAGATAGATAGATAGTTAAATAGATAGATAGAGAGATTCAAATGAAAAGCCATAAATAGATAGATAGATACATAGATAGATAGAGAGATTCAAATGAAAAGCCATAAATAGAGAGATAGATATATAGATAGATAGATTCAAATGAAAAGGCATAGATAGATAGATAGATAGATAGATAGATAGATAGAGAGATTCAAATGGAAAGCCATAGATAGATAGATAGATAGATAGATAGATAGATAGATAGATAGATAGATAGATAGAGAGATTCAAATGAAAAGGCATAGATAGATAGATAGATAGATAGAGAGATTCAAATGAAAAGCAATAGATAGATAGATATATAGATAGATAGATAGATAGATAGATAGATAGAGAGATTCAAATGAAAAGCCATAGGTAGATAGATAGATAGATAGATTCAAATGAAAATCCATAGATACATAGATAGATTCAAATGAAAAGCCATAGATAGATAGATAGATTCAAATGAAAAGCCATAGATAGATAGATTCAAATGAAAAGCCATAGATAGATAGATAGATAAATAGATACAGAGATTCAAATAAAAAGCCATAGATAGATAGATAGATTCAAATGAAAAGCCATAGATAGATAGATAGATAGATTCAAATGAAAAGCCATAGATAGATAGATAGATAGATAGATAGATAGATTCAAATGAAAAGCCATAGATAGATAAATAGATAGAGAGATTCAAATTAAGAGCCATAGATAGATAGATAGATAGATAGATAGATAGATAGATTCAAATGAAAAGCCTTAGATAGATAGATAGATAGATAGATAGATAGATAGATAGATAGATAGATAGTAGATAGATAGATAGTTAGATAGATTCAAATGAAAAGCCTTAGATAGATAGATAGATAGATAGATAGATAGATTCAAATGAAAAGCCTTAGATAGATAGATAGATTCAAATGAAAAGCCTTAGATAGATAGATAGATAGATAGATAGATAGATAGATTAGATTCAAATGAAAAGCCTTAGATAGATAGATAGATAGATAGATAGATAGATAGATAGATAGATAGATAGATAGATAGATAGATAGAGCAAATGAAAAGATTAGATAGATAGATAGATAGATAGATAGATAGATAGATAGATTCAAATGTAAAGCCTTAGATAGATAGATAGATAGATAGATTCAAATGAAAATCCATAGATACATAGATAGATTCAAATGAAAAGCCATAGATAGATAGATAGATTCAAATGAAAAGCCATAGATAGATAGATTCAAATGAAAAGCCATAGATAGATAGATAGATTCAAATGAAAACTATAGAAAATAGATAGATAGATTCAAATGAAAACCATAGATAGATAGATAGATTCAAATATGAAAAGCCATAGATAGATAGATAGATTCATATGAAAAGCCATAGATAGATAGATAGATTCATATGAAAAGCCATAGATAGATAGATAGATTCATATGAAAAGCCATAGATAGATAGATAGATTCATATGAAAAGCCATAGATAGAAAGATAGATTCATATGAAAAGCCATAGATAGATAGATAGATAGATTCATATGAAAAGCCATAGATAGATAGATAGATAGATAGAAACATAGATTCTAATGAAAAGCCATCGATAGATAGATAGATAGATAGATTCTAATGAAAAGCCATCGATAGATAGATAGATAGATAGATAGATAGACTAATGAAAAGCCATCGATAGATAGATAGATAGATAGATAGATAGATAGATTCTAATGAAAAGCCATCGATAGATAGATAGATAGATAGATTCTAATGAAAAGCCATCGATAGATAGATAGATAGATAGATTCTAATGAAAAGCCATCGATAGATAGATAGATAGATAGATTCTAATGAAAAGTCATAGATAGATTCAAATGAAAAGCCATAGATAGATAGATAGATAGATAGATAGATAGATAGATTCAAATGAAAAGCCATCGATAGATAGATAGATAGATAGATAGATAGATAGATAGATAGATAGAGAGATTCAAATGAAAAGCCATCGATAGATAGATAGATAGATTCAAATGAAAAGCCATCGATAGATAGATAGATAGATTCAAATGAAAAGCCATCGATAGATAGATAGATAGATAGATTCAAATGAAAAGCCATGGATAGATAGATAGATTCAAATGAAAAGCCATAGATAGATAGATAGATAGATTCAAATGAAAAGCCATCGATAGATAGTTGATTCAAATGAAAAGCCACAGATAGATAGATAGATAGATAGATAGATTAAAATGAAAAGCCATAGATAGATAGATAGATAGATAGATAGATGCAAATGAAAAGCCATAGATAGATAGATAGATTCAAATGAAAAGCCATAGATAGATAGATAGATAGATAGATAGATTCAAATGAAAAGCCATAGATAGATAGATTCAAATGAAAAGCCATAGTTAGATAGAGAGATTCAAATGAAAAGCCATAGATAGATAGAAAGATTCAAATGAAAAGCCATAGATAGATAGTAAGATTCAAATGAAAAGCCATAGTTAGATAGATAGATAGATAGAGAGATAAAGAGATTGAAATGAAAAGCCATAGATAGATAGAGAGATAGAGAGATTCATATGAAAGCCATAGATAGATAGACAGATAGAGAGATTCAAATGAAAAGCCATAGATAGATAGATAGAGAGAAAGAGAGATTCAAATGAAAAGCCATAGATAGATAGATAGATAAATAGATACAGAGATTCAAATGAAAAGCCATAGATAGATAGATAGATTCAAATGAAAAGCCATAGATAGATAGATAGATAGATTCAAATGAAAAGCCATAGATAGATAGATAGATAGATAGATAGATAGATTCAAATGAAAAGCCATAGATGGATAAATAGATAGAGAGATTCAAATTAAGAGCCATAGATAGATAGATAGATAGATAGATAGATAGATAGAAAAGTTAGATTCAAATGAAAATAGATAGATAGATAGATAGATAGATAGATAGATAGATAGATAGATAGATTCAAATGAAAAGCCTTAGATAGATAGATAGATAGATAGATTCAAATGAAAAGCCTTAGATACATAGATAGATAGATAGATAGATAGATAGATAGATTCAAATGATTGTAGATAGATAGATAGATAGATAGATAGATAGATAGATAGATAGATTCAAATGAAAAGTCTTAGATAGATAGATAGATAGATAGATAGATAGATAGATTCAAATGAAAAATAACAGATAGATAGATAGATAGATAGATAGATAGATAGATAGATAGATAGATTCAAATGAAAAACGATAGATAGATAGATAGATAGATAGATAGATAGATAGATAGATTCAAATGAAAAATACCAGATAGATAGATAGATAGATAGATAGATAGATAGATTCAAATGAAAAACGATAGATAGATAGATAGATAGATAGATAGATTCAAATGAAAAGCCATAGATAGATAGATAGATAGATTCAAATGAAAAGCCATAGATAGATAGATAGATAGATAGATTCAAATGAAAAGCCATAGATAGATAGATAGATAGATAGATTCAAATGAAAAGCCATAGATAGATAGATAGATAGATAGATTCAAATGAAAAGCCATAGATAGATAGATAGATAGATAGATAGATAGATTCAAATGAAAAGCCATAGATAGATAGATAGATAGATAGATAGATAGATAGATTCAAATGAAAAGCCATAGATAGATAGATAGATAGATAGATAGATAGATAGATTCAAATGAAAAGCCATAGATAGATAGATAGATAGATAGATAGATAGATTCAAATGAAAAGCCATAGATAGATAGATAGATAGATTCAAATGAAAAGCCATAGATAGATAGATAGATAGATTCAAATGAAAAGCCATAGATAGATAGATAGATAGATTCAAATGAAAAGCCATAGATAGATAAATAGATAGATAGATAGATAGATAGATAGATAGATAGATAGATAGATTCAAATCAAAAGCCATAGATAGATAGATAGATAGATTCAAATCAAAAAAGCCATAGATAGATAGATAGATAGATTCAAATGAAAAGCCATAGATACATAGATAGATAGATTCAAATGAAAAGCCATATATCGATAGATAGATAGATAGATTCAAATGAAAAGCCATAGATAGATAGATAGATGGATAGATTCAAATGAAAAGCCATAGATCGATAGATAGATAGATAGAGAGATTCAAATGAAAAGTCATAGATAGATAGATAGATTCAAATGAAAAGCCATAGATAGATAGATAGATAGATTCAAATGAAAAGCCATAGATAGATAGAGAGATTCAAATGAAAAGCCATAGATAGATAGATAGATTCGAATGAAAAGCCATAGATAGATAGATAGATAGATAGATAGATAGATAGATAGATAGATATATTCAAATGAAAAGCCATAGATATATAGATATTCCAATGAAAAGCCATCGATAGATAGAGAGATTCCAATGAAAAGCTATAGATAGTGATTCCAATGAAAAGCCATAGATAGAAGATAGAGAGATTCAAATGAAAAGCCATAGATAGAAGTAGAGAGATTCAAACGAAAAGCCATAGATATATAGATTCAAATGAATAGCCATCGATATATAGATAGATTCAAATGAAAAGCCATAGATAGATAGATAGATAGATAGATAGATAGATTCAAATGAAAAGCCATAGATACATAGATAGATAGATTCAAATGAAAAGCCATAGATAGATAGATAGATAGATAGATAGATAGATAGATAGATAGATAGATAGATTATTCAAATGAAAAGCCATAGATAGATAGATAGATAGATAGATTCAAATGAAAAGCCATAGATGGATAGATAGAGAGTTTCAAATGAAAAACCATAGATAGATAGATAGATAGATTCAAATGAAAAGCCATAGATAGATAGATAGATTGATAGATTCAAATGTAAAGCTATAGATAGAGAGAGAGATTCAAATGTAAAGCCATAGATAGATAGATAGATTCAAATGAAAAGCCATAGATTGATAGAGAGATTCAAATGAAAAGCCATAGATAGATAGATAGATTCAAATGAAAAGCCATAGATTGATAGAGAGATTCAAATGAAAAGCCATAGATACATAGATAGATTCAAACGAAAATCCATAGATACATAGATAGATAGATTCAAACGAAAAGCCATAGATATATAGATTCAAATGAAAAGCCATAGATAGATAGATAGATAGATAGATAGATAGATAGATAGATAGATAAATAGATAGATAGATTCAAATGAAAAGCCATAGATAGATAGATAGATAGATAGATAGATAGATAGATAGATTCAAATGAAAAGCCATAGATACATAGATAGATAGATTCAAATGAAAAGCCATAGATACATAGATAGATAGATTCAAATGAAAAGACATAGATACATAGATAGATAGATTCAAATGAAAAGCCATAGATAGATAGATAGACAGATTCAAATGAAAAGCCATAGATAGATTAGATAGATAGATAGATAGATTCAAATGAAAATCCATAGATAGATAGATAGACAGATTCAAATGAAAAGCCATAGATACATAGATAGATAGATTCAAATGAAAAGCCATAGATAGATAGATAGATAGATAGATTCAAATGAAAAGCCATAGATAGATAGATAGACAGATTCAAATGAAAAGCCATAGATGGATAGATAGAGAGTTTCAAATGAAAAACCATAGATAGATAGATAGATAGATTCAAATGAAAAGCCATAGATAGATAGATAGATTCAAATGAAAAGCCATAGAGAGATAGATAGATAGATTCAAATGAAAAGCCATAGATAGATAGATAGATTCAAATGAAAAGCCATAGATAGATAGATAGATAGATAGATAGATAGATAGATTCAAATGAAAAGCCATAGATGGAATAGATATAGATAGAGAGATTCAAATGAAAAGCCACAGATGGAATAGATATAGATAGAGAGATTCAAATGAAAAGCCATAGATAGAGAGAGAGATTCAAATGAAAACCATAGATAGATAGATAGATAGATTCAAATGAAAAGCCATAGATAGATAGATAGATAGATAGATTCAAACGAAAAGCCATAGATAGATAGATAGATAGATTCAAACGAAAAGCCATAGATATATAGATTCAAATGAAAAGCCATAGATAGAGAGATAGATAGATTCAAATGAAAAGCCATAGATAGAGAGATAGATAGATTCAAATGAAAAGCCATAGATAGATAGATAGAGAGATTCAAATGAAAAGCCATAGATAGATAGATAGAGAGATTCAAATGAAAAGCCATAGATAGATAGATAGAGAGATTCAAATGCAAAGCCATAGATAGATAGATAGATAGATAGATAGATTCAAACGAAAAGCCATAGATAGACAGATTCAAACGAAAACCATAGATAGATAGATAGATAGATTCAAACGAAAAGCCATAGATAGATAGATTCAAATGAAAAGCCATAGATAGATAGATTGATAGATAGATTCAAATGAAAAGCCATAGATAGATAGATAGATTCAAATGAAAAGCCATAGATAGATAGATAGAGAGATTCAAATGAAAAGCCGTAGATAGAAAGATAGAGAGATTCAAATGAAAATCCATAGATAGAGAGATAGAGAGATTCAAATGAAAAGCCATAGATAGATAGAGAGATTCACATGAAAAGCCATAGATTGATAGATAGAGAGATTCAAATGAAAAGCCAAAGATAGATAGATAGTTAGATTCAAATGAAAAGCCATAGATAGATAGAGAGAGAGAGAGAGAGAGAGAGAGATTCAAATGAAAAGCCATCGATAGAGAGAGAGATTCAAATGAAAAGCCAAATAAAAGATAGATTGTTAGAGACATTCAAATGAAAAGCCATAGATAGATTGTTAGAGACATTCAAATGAAAAGCCATAGATAGATTGTTAGAGACATTCAAATGAAAAGCCATAGATAGATTGTTAGAGACATTCAAATGAAAAGCCATAGATAGATTGTTAGAGACATTCAAATGAAAAGCCATAGATAGATTGTTAGAGACATTCAAATGAAAAGCCATAGATAGATTGTTAGAGACATTCAAATGAAAAGCCATAGATAGATTGTTAGAGACATTCAAATGAAAAGCCATAGATAGATTGTTAGAGACATTCAAATGAAAAGCCATAGATAGATTGTTAGAGACAATCAAATGAAAAGCCATAGATAGATAGATAGGGAGATTCAAATGAAAAGCCATAGATAGAATAGATATAGATAGAGAGATTCAAATAAAAAGCCATAGATAGAGAGAGAGATTCAAATGAAAAGCCATAGATCGATAGATAGATAGATAGATAGATAGATAGATAGATAGATAGATAGATAGAGAGATTCAAATGATAAGTCATAGATAGATAGATAGATTCAAATGAAAAGCCATAGATAGATAGATAGATAGATAGATAGATAGATAGATAGATTCAAATGAAAAGCCATAGATAGATATATAGATAGATAGAGATTCCAATGAAAAGTCATTGATAGATAGATATTCCAATGAAAAGCCATCGATAGATAGAGAGATTCCAATGAAAAGCCATTGATGGAATAGATAGAGAGATTCAAATGAAAAGCCATAGATAGAGAGAGAGATTCAAATGAAAAGCCATAGATAGATAGATAGAATGAGAGAGAGATTCAAATGAAAAGCCATAGATAGATAGATAGAGAGATTCAAATGTAAAACCATAGATAGATAGATAGATAGATTCAAATGAAAAGCCATAGATAGATAGATAGATAGATTCAAATGAAAAGCCATAGATAGATAGATAGATTCAAATGAAAAGCCATAGATAGATAGATAGATAGATTCAAATGAAAAGCCATAGATAGATAGATAGAGAGATTCAAATGAAAAGCCATAGATAGATTGATAGAGAGATTCAAATGAAAAGCCATAGATATATAGATAGATTCAAATGAAAAGCCATAGATATATAGATAGATTCAAATGAAAAGCCATAGATATATAGATAGATTCAAATGAAAAGCCATAGATATATAGATAGATTCAAATGAAAAGCCATAGATATATAGATAGATTCATATGAAAAGCCATAGATAGATAGATAAATTCATATGAAAAGCCATAGATAGATAGATAGATAGATAGATAGATAGATAGATAGATAGATTCATATGAAAAACCATAGATAGATAGATAGATATGTTTTTATTGATTTTTCCTGATTCGATAAAACAACTAAATAAGAAGAATTTCCATTTAAAATAGTGTTTCATGTTCTCATAACGTATACATGTATCTTTTAATATTTACGATACCTACAAATGGAATTTCGAGAAACCAACAGCTTCTCTGACTGAGCGTTGGTCATATTATGAAATGCAGTATTCGGATAAACCACTCTCCACTATTCTTAATGCGGACTGTTTTGTGGCATGCAAGACTCGAAATACCGGAAAAGAGATCAAGAGTGACGTTTAGTAATTTCCTGTCGAAAATTTATTAAATGCACAATCCGTAAACCCTTAGAAGAACTGACGTCACACTCGGAAATAAATAGCCATGAAATAAATAATCACTTCCTTCAAGTGGATATCATGCCTCTGTGTTGTGCTTCGTGGAGAAATTTCCTGTGTTGTCCTGAGTCTATATTTGACTTGCTGTCTTTTTGGCTGGCTTCCCGCGCTAAGAAACGAACCGGTGTTCCACCTGTTGGTGGTGGCCACAGTTACGCGAGTAAAATGAGTGGCGCAAGATGACTGTCAAGGTTAGTAAATTCGGTGTTGGCAGGAGAAAATGTTTGTTGAATAAGATTATGGATACATATGCACCATAGATTTTCAGGCAAATTTAGTTTTAAATATGTGTCGGATAATCCGTTTATGGTTCGGTTACTTTCTCTCTGACGGGATGTAGCTTCCCTCTGTTTATTCTAGAAATATTTTCACGTCTTCTGCTCTTAACTCCCTGTTGCCCGTCCACACGACTTTACTCGTGCTACTAGATTGGTAACTAGATTCCACTCTTTTACCGTCCCTTCTACTTTAACAGTTTCTTTTCTCGCCCTTCCCGCCTGTGAAAATCCCTTCCGTATACTTGCTTCCCTGAGAGCTACAATCTCAAAAAGCTTAAGTACAGCGTCAGTTGCCATCTTTTATCTCCTTGATTTCCATCATTTTTTTTTTGCTCTTTTTCCGACACTCCCTATATCTTTTTGCTCTTTTTCCGACATCTCCCGATATCTTTTTGCTCTTTTTCCGACATCTCCCGATATCTTTTTGCTCTTTTTCCGACATCTCCCGATATCTTTTTGCTCTTTTTCCGACATCTCCCTATATCTTTTTGCTCTTTTTCCGACATCTCCCTATATCTTTTTGCTCTTTTTCCGACATCTCCCGATATCATTTTGCTCTTTTTCCGACATCTCCCGATATCATTTTGCTCTTTTTCCGACATCTCCCGATATCTTTTTGCTCTTTTTCCGACATCTCCCTGTATCTTTTTGCTCTTTTTCCGACATCTCCCTATATCTTTTTGCTCTTTTTCCGACATCTCCCTATATCTTTTTGCTCTTTTTCCGACATCTCCCTATATCTTTTTGCTCTTTTTCCGACATCTCCCGATATCTTTTTGCTCTTTTTCCGACATCTCCCGATATCTTTTTGCTCTTTTTCCGACACCTCCCTATATCTTTTTGCTCTTTTTCCGACATCTCCCTATATCTTTTTGCTCTTTTTCCGACACCTCCCTATATCTTTTTGCTCTTTTTCCGACATCTCCCTATATCTTTTTGCTCTTTTTCCGACATCTCCCTATATCTTTTTGCTCTTTTTCCGACATCTCCCGATATCTTTTTGCTCTTTTTCCGACATCTCCCTATATCTTTCTTTTTTCCGCTCTCCTTTTACCCCGCGCACCAGTAACGATACTGCTTTATTTGGAGTGATACGTTTATAAGAAAATATAAATAAAATAAAATCTCATTCTGTCCATATTATCTGTGTTATTCCTATTCATATCTATCCATAAATCTATCTCATTTCTATTCATATCTATCTATGTATCTAACAAGCCAGCTCATTCATATTTATATATTACGGAAATTAACGATGATTAACGAAACTGATTATAAACAACCGACAATTTGAAATGATTTGTTTAAACATTATTTTTGACCGATACTCGTATTTAAGTAGATATTCTGTTTTTAATCAAACAGTATATATATTTATTTCTACCGGCCTGATTATTTACGATAAATTTTTATGATTGACACATATTTTCGTCACAAAAATTTATCGTAAATAATCAGGCCGGTAGAAATAAATATATATACTGTTTGATTAAAAACAGAATATCTACTTAAATACGAGTATCGGTCAAAAATAATGTTCAAACAAATCATTTCATATTTATATATATTGTGTGTGAGATGGTTAACCAGCTTCTCTCGCTAGAACTCATTCGCGTTTGAGTTGTGAGTTCGATCCCTACGAGATGATCACTGCTTTCAGGTTTATGTCACTTCTATTTTTTTCTTAGTATATCGCTACACAATCTGCGAGGATTTAAAAATTGAATTAATCTCAAGAAATTAGGGAAAATTGGTGATGTAGCGCCAATGATCTTCTGTAGATAGGCTAGTAGTGCAAAAATATTTGCATATAGAATGGGGGGGTAGTAGAGCAAAATTACTACCCACAAAGATAAGAGAAAAGCATTTACAAAACAACTTGTTAGTACATCCGCAATATGTGGTCTTTAAATGTTATTGTCGTTCTCACCGGAACCAAAAACATTGACCTAACTCATCAGAGATGGGCATTCTCTTTTAAAGTGTCGCTTACCATCATGTGCGTTGTGGTGCAGTGGATATCGGCTCGGAACGAGAAATCGGGGAGCCGAGTTCGAATTCCAGCTCAATTCATTGCATTCACTTACGCGCAAATACCCTTAGGAAAGGTATTAATCCGTCTCTTCCTTCCAGTTATGGGTTAAATAACAGGACAGATTGGGTTCTATAGCCTTGGCTGGCAACCAGTCTACCGCAGAAAGCAATGGCAACCTACTGCGGGATAATCTTCTGCCCAGTCAGTCATGTCTCTTTCGAGACATGATCGGCCAAGCGTGTATCACGTATGGCACTTAACTAACTGACTGACCATCATGTATGTAGAGGGATTTTTATATATATATATATATATATATATATTAAAATAACTTTTATCCAAAAGGAAAAGCAGGAACGTAAATCCCAAAGACACGATCCTAATTAATATTAATATTTTAATATTAAAAAATTATGCAGGTGGAGAGCTCAATGTAATTAAAATTACAGAGCCAATTATAAAATAAAATAAATTTCGATATTCAAAACTGTTGAATGATCATTTCAACATGAAATCCCTAAGAGATTTCACATCTCATCGGCAACTACCACTTTTCAAAATGAAATAAAAAAGAAATAAAAAAATTTGAAGGTTAAGAATTCAATCTAAAAGTAAAATTGTTCAAAATCTAAAAATAGACATTGATTGCTAACCGATTTTTCTTGTGATGTTAATTACTTCCGCCGTTGAATTACTTCCGCCGGTGAATTCTTAACCTTCAATTTTTTTTTATTTCTTTTTTATTTCATTTTGAAATGTGGTAGTTGCCGATGAGATGTGAAATCTCTCTTAGGGATTTCATGTTGAAATGATCATTCAACAGCTTTGAACATCGAATTATTTTATTTTATATATATATATATATATATATATATATATTATATATATATATATTTGGAAGGCATCTCCTTTCACGCGTTTCATTGAAAATTATTAGATAACGTATTATGATTAAGTTTTTATATAATTTTTTTTTATTTCTTTATTTATTCTCGAAAGTGGTAGTTGCCGATGAGATGTGAAATCTCTCCAGTAATTTACAGTTGAAATAGATCATCTAGTACAGGTTTGAATATCGAAATTTATTTTATTCTATTTTATATATATATATATATATATATATATATATATATATATATATATATATATATATATATTTGGGCAGCAATCTCTCTTTATGCATATCATTAAAAATGACAGACAACGTATTATGATTAAGTTTTTATATAATTTTTTTATTTTCTTTATTTCATTTTGAAATGTGGTTGTCGATTAGATGCGAAATCTCTTAGGATTACAAGTTGAAATGATCATTCAACAGTTTTGAAACATCAACTTATTTTATTCTATTTTATATATATATATATATATATATATTTGGGCAGCAATTCTTTTTTGTTTCATTAAAAATGACAGACAACGTATTATGATTAAGTTTTTATAATTTTTTTTATTTCTTTATTTCATTTTTAAAGTGTAGTTGCCGATGAGATGTGAAATCTCTCTTAGGATTTCCGGAAAGTTGAAATGATCATTCAACAGTTTTGAACATCGAAATTTATTTTATTCTATTTTATATATATATATATATATATATATATATATATATATATATATATATATATTACTTGTATATAATCTCTTTATGCAGGTTTCATTAAAAATGACAAGACAACGTATTATGATTAAGTTTTTATATAATTTTTTTGCCTTTTTATTTCATTTTTGAAAACGTATAGTTATTGATTAGATGTGAAATCTCTTAGGGACTTGTTGAAATGATCATTCAACAGTTTTGAACATCGAAATTTATTTTATTCTATTTATATATATATATATATATATATATTTCAACAGCAATCTCTTTACGCAGTGTTTCATTTTAAAATTACAGACAAACGTATTATGATTAAGTTTTTATATAATTTTTTATTTCTTTACTTACCTGAAATGGTAGTTGCCGATGAGATGTGAAACTTTCTAGATTTCATGTTGAAATGATCATTCAACAGTTTTGAACATCTGAAATTTATTTTATCATTTTATATATATATATATATATATATATATATATATATATATATATATATATATATATATATTTGCGCAATCTCTTTATGTATATTTAAAAATGACAGGACAACGTATTATGATTAAGTTTTTATATTAATTTTTTTTTATTTCTTTATTTTATTTGAAATGTGGTAGTTGCCGATGAGATGTGAAATCTCTTAGGGATTTAAAGAAATGATCATTCAACAGTTTTGAACATCGAAATTTATTTTATTCTATTTTATATATATATATATATATATATATTTAAACAGCAATCTTCTTTTTTATGCAGGTTTTGTTGTGCGCCTATACACAACGTATTATGATTAAGTTTTTATATAATTTTTTTTTATTTCTTTATTTCATTTTGAAATGTGGTAGTTGCCGATGAGATGCGAAATCTCTTAGGATTTCATGTTGAAATGATCATTCAACAGTTTTGAACATCGAAATTTATTTTATTCTATTTTATATATATATATATATATATATATTTGGGCAGCAATCTCTTTATGCAGTTTCACAAAATTGTGGCATATAACGTATACATTTAAGTTTTTTATAATTTTTTTTATTTCTTTATCATTTGAAAATGTGTAGCGTTTACGAGATGAAATCTCTTAGGGATTTCATGTTGAAATGATCATTCAACAGTTTTGAACATCGAAATTTATTTTATTCTATTTTATATATATATATATATATATATATATATATATTTGGGCAGCAATCTCTTTTATGCAGGTTTCATTAAAAATACAATGTATTATGATTAAGTTTTTATATAATTTTTGATGTGACCTTATAATGTGTTTCTTTTCAGAACATAAGTTATATAAAAACTGTCGAAATGTTTCATCTTTCCCAGCGCTTTTGGCTATACTATTAGCCATTATAAAAGACGAATCTTATTTTACTTGTAACTGAATGTGCATAATGTTTAAATATGTGTGTAGAGTCATGTGTATGTTTTATATTTCGAACACGGCCAGCACATTATTGCCGTGTTCGTAGTTGATATTATTAAGTGTTGGATTTTTCTTTTTATTAAGAATGCTTCCATTATTTTTAGCCTTTGTTTTTGGAATATGGGTCATGCTATCATATTTGTATTATCAACGAGTATGTCACGGATAAAGTTGTATAGGTTTCGCTGTGTGTTTAAATTAGATAGAATTGAAATGTGGTCAGAGTAATGCAGCATGAGACTTCTAGTCAAACGGGTTGTGTTGTATCCAATGTAATGAACTTGGATTGATCAAGAACATAGTTCTTCACTGATGAGACCGATATGATTGAAACCTGGGTAGCTGGCCAGACATCTCGAGACACTTTCTCGCCGACGTGACGTAACTTCCCTCTGTCTTTTCTAGAAATGTTTTCATGACAACTGTAATGGTGATCTTGAACTTGAACGTGCTACTATAGTGGCAACTAGGCCTCACCGTTTTACTGTTGAACTAGCTAGATGCAACCGTCAGTTTTATTCTTGAAGTTCCCTCTCTCTCTCTCTCTCTCTCTCTCTCTCTCTCTCACACACACACACACACACACTTTTCACATGTGGAGCTCTATTCTGACTGAATACTTCCCTTCGACAGAAAATTTAAAATGCAGCGTCAATCGCCATCTTATGTCTTCTTGTACTCTGATCTTTTATTGTCCTTTTCATTCTATTTCGCTCGCTGTAATTTTCTGTGTCTTAGTGGCATTATCGCCTTGATTGGGGTGAACGATAAAAAAAATCAATTATCGCTAGCATTATACTTTAACAGTGTTTCGGGCATTCCGCGACTTTTCAATACAAAAAATCAGTCTGCTACTGGTTTCTGTTACTTTCCATTTTGGTGTGTGTGTGTGTGTGTGTGTGTGTGTGTGTGTGTGTGTGTGTGTGTGTGTGATTATCTTTGACGGCAATCTCGGCTACTCCTAATGGTTACTCTTCTCTCTCTATCACCGATGTGGACAGCATGAATCCCTTGTCTGCTCTCTTCTGCTGCCTGTAAAGACTGGTTTATATAAATAATCGATCAACACATTTAAAATCGAAGGTATTTCTCGAAACGGCTTACGGCCTATCACGTTGAATACACCGGTTCTTGCTCTATCATCGAAAGTAAGCAACGTTGAGCCTGGTCAGTACTTAGATGGGTGACCGCTTGGGAATACCAGGTGCTGTAAGCGTTTAGTGACGGATGTGCGTTGTTGTGCAGTGGATATCGGCTCGGAAAGAGAAATCGGTGAGCCGAGTTCAAATTTCAGTTGAATACCCTGCATTCACTTAAGCACTGGTACCCTTGGGAAAGGTATTAATCCGTCCCTTCCCTCCAGTTATGGGGTAAATAACAAGGGTAGGACTTGGGGACCCTGCCCTGAAAAAACAAATCCCAATAAATCTTGATATTCGAAAAAGAAAAAAGTATTACTAGACACAAAACTGATATAAAAACAACAATAAATTGTTGAAAGAAAAAGGTATTACCAGCAATAAATAAACAAAATTTAGTTGGCAATAAATGACCCGCCGAGGTTGATATGCCATAAAAACAAAACAACTAACAAAATATCTCGAAGCGTATGATTGCGTTTTTCTTGTTAAACCCGAAACCTTTAAGCATTTATCAAATTAACAGAAACAGAGATTAAAAACTAACAATATCATCTATTTCGTCCAAATTCCCTGTTTTCCTTTTCATAGCAATTTGTTTTAACAATTCATAAAAATTGAAAATATATATTACTAGCAGTATAGCCCGGCGTTGCTCGGGTGTAATGAAAGTTTGAAAACTAATCCATGGTCCTGGAGGTCAGACTCTTTGGACGTTGGCACGAAAGACTGAAAGAAAAATGAATGGATGTAAGTCAAATTTTGATTTCCTTGTATTGATATCAAATTTTCTGCACTATTGTAAAAACTGCAACCTTGAAACTTCAGAATATCGTTTCTTATGTCTTTGTCTACGAGTGTATCAAATTTGACTAAAATCGGACCACTCCTTCTATAACCCGATTTTTTTTATTATCGATTTTCGATATTTATCAGGGGTACCTCGACACAAAACCTAGCTAAGAACACTCGCAGATGCTTATAGTACAACTGTGTAAATTTTCAAGACAAAAAATTTTTCGTTAAAGGTATTAATCGGTCTCTTCTCTCGTTATAGGTTAAATAACTGGACAGATTGGGTTCTATAGCCTTGGCTGGCAACCAGTCTACTGCAGAAAGCAATGGCAACCTACTGCGGGATAATCATCTGCCCAGTCAGTCATGTCTGTTCCGAGACATGATCGCCTAAAGCGTGTATCACGTATGACACTTAACTGACCGACGTTATGGATAATTTTTTTCAGCTAACTTGGCTTTCACATATTCCCCTTTGATTATGTTTGGAAATCACCGTTACTGAAAAGTTTCTTTTCCCAGCAATGTAAATTTATAATCTTGGTTACAAGTCCTTCTGACACACTTTCCAATTTTCATTTAATGGTTTTCGAACTCTTCTTTCTTTCTTTGATCCATGATTTCATTACCATTTTTCTTAATCTGTTAGCTTAACCCAATTATAACCAAATGTCACTGTTTGTAACTTTTATTCACAAAAAAGAAAATAAAGAAAGAAAACGTCAAATAAGGTCGTCACCTTGTTACACAACACACCGGCAGAAATTCAGTGAACTAAACAACCAAGATGAAGATAACAGACCGATTAATCAGAATCAAACGAAGACAAAATTTCAATTTTTAAATTCAAACAAATCATAAAAAATAATGTATATTGATTAAAATGTTGTGATTGATACAACCAAGATGAAGATAACAGACCGATAATGTCGATAATGACAAAATTCCAACTTTAAACGTGAAAGAAAGCTCACCGGCTGAAAAACCCTTCCCTCCAGTTATGGGTTAAATAACAGATGAAGATAACAGGCTGGGTAATTTGATAGATACTAACAAAATTTCAACTTTGAATTTGAAACAAGACAAGGAATGACAGTGAGTAAAACGGATTGAAACCAACAAGTGAGATATTCTTCATATTATTATATATTATTCATATTATTGATTATTCATATAATAATATTATTCATATAATATATTTATTATATTATTCATATTATTGATGAGATATTCTTCCGAATATCTCATCAATAATTAAAATCTTTCTTCTCAGAATTTATTTATTTAGGAGGTACATAAATTTAAATAACTGGGAAATGTTCTAACAGAGAACGAAAGTGCGACACTGAAATCCAAAGACGTATTTGGATGACCGAAGTGCATTCCAAAAGCTAAGCAGAGTATTAAGAGACAGAAAAATTCGTTGGAAACAAAGAAAACAAGGCTGGGCTCTTACATGACATCTGACGTCCTGTATAGGAGCGAATTCTGGACAATCTCCCCAAAGATGAGAAAGAGACTTGAATCAACAGAAATGTGGTTCTACAGAAGAATGATGAGGATACCAAACATGTGAGCAACAACGAGATTTTGGTTAGTGGTAACAAAATGGAAACTCGTACTTAACATCAGGAAGAGGTAGTTGAAATTTCTGGGGCACGTAAAATGGAAGTATGGCTAGGAAAATCTAATACTCGCGGGGATATTGTTGGAAAGACGAACAGATAAAAGCAGAGCGTAACATAGCCGAGCTGTAAATGGATTTGTAGACACCTCCTAACACACTAACTCGCATCCATTCTTTCAAACACTCTTCCCATCTACCCAATCCACATAAAAGAAGATCCAGTACACCACTCACACATTCATCTCAGTATGTCTACAATAAAAACATATGCCCTCAAATTCTTCGTTTTTGAGATATTAAGTTAAAATTTACAGTAGACTCTTTAAAATGTACAATACAAAATATTTATTACCATAGTTTCTGGTGGCACTGATCCTGCCCCGGCAACGCTACAATAAGCAGCAGAAAAGGTTGGATGACGCGGGTGCCTTCGGTCTGGAAACGCAATATGATATAAATATTTTCACGGCTTCTGCTCCGATGAACTTAGATCACTGGTGCCCCCTAGGTACGAATTTGCACGAGATACTAGATTAGCAACTAGGCCCCACTCTTTTACAGTGAAACCGATAAAATACAACCGCAATTTCTACTCCAACAGTTTCTTTTCTCGCACTTCCCGGCTGTGGAATTCCCTTCCACATGATTGCTTCCCCGACGGCTACAATCTCCAGGAGTTTAAATGTAAGGTCAATAGAAACCTTCTAACACACTAACTCGCATCCATTCTTTCAAACACTCTTCCCATCTACCCAACCCCCAGCCTCGGTACCCTTACCCATCTATCACCCTTCTTTTGACATTTCCTATATCTAACCGCTCTCTCTCTTTACCTTCCCCTGTGTAGCCCCATGCGCAATAGTAGCAGTGGAATGCCTTGCTTGGGGTGAAATGATTAAAAAACCATGCAGCCTCGAGTTCATTTCCATTCGTGCGGCTATATGTAAAAATCATATCTGTCTGCTCACGATATGAATATCCTTCTATTGTTAAACAGTAAGCTTCACTACTACGCACATTAAACTTTGTAGACAGACTAGCCACAAATTTACATGAATGACAAATGTAACCTAGTCTACATACCACTCAGTGAGGAACCTAAACTTCTACTTCACATCTAGCTATCTCGCCCGGTATTCGACGTCAGCTGATTCTGTATTGACAGCCATTAAGTCACCCATTTCTCCCCACACTTCATAGCCTTGCGCTAATATGACATTTTGACGTATTCTTAATACAAAAATAATTTGAAAGCAGTTATTAACCATGGAAAGGAGACAGGGACAACATTAGGTAGGTTTAATGGCAGCTTATGGCTATTTTCATAAAGGCAACAAAAACATTATGACAGCCATCATACAACGATTAAATAATCCACTTCGTCTAATTTTTTCTTGTCAGTGAACTCGATTCTTTTCTTGTCTTTTTTCTTTGTTGTTTTTTTATACCTGTTATGACAACGAAGATGTCCACCAGGAGGCGTGATTAACAAAACATTCCTGTCTTATTCTACGATTATTAATTTTGTTTTCAAAGATGTCTTTCCGTGTTGAATGTTGTCGCACGATTATGTTCTGATCTGCTAACAAAACGTAAACATTTTCCAAATAAGAAAAGAAGAAGAAAAAATCAATCATAATTACTTATCTGTTAATATCTATACACTTGCGACAAATGCTACATTGGCAATTCAACAGAAACAATTTATGTAAGAAAGCTTTCAACTTGCATAATGTGGACGCATCATAGGTCATTAAAAACTTTTTAATAATTTTAAACTAACAATTCTAGATACTTTACTATTAACGAAGTAGATTGTTTAAATAAAAATTTTGGGAAAATATTCCGTTAAAACAACAAAATGATTTTAAAAATAGTTACGGTTTTAAATAGGGTGCCGAATTTCTGATGAGTGTCTTGGACATATGGAGATATGGTTCGCTACTATCCACGAATATCGCAATCTGCCAGTAGGATTTTGTAAACTTTTGTATCACAGTTACTGACGTTCTAATATATATATATATATATATATAACGTCAGTAACTGTGATACTCTGGCATGTACGCATCGCTCATTCAGTAATGGATTAGAGCACTCTGGCTATTGGGCGGGTATAATGACAATATACATGCTAAAAAGTGTGCCTTCCTCTACCGAACGCGCATAGCCCAGAGGTAGAATCGCCGACTGACGCCAATTCGGTCGGGTTTCAATCCTGGGTTAAAAGCAATCGGAGTCTGTCTGCAGATGACTATATATATATATATATATATATATATATATATATATATATAGAGAGAGAGAGAGAGAGAGAGAGAGAGAGACAGAGAGTTTATGCAAAGAATGTGACTTTAACTGGGCAGGTTCACGCCAACTTCAAAGTTTCATGAGGACACCGTTATGATGTCTTTAAGCTTCGGGGTTGGTTTTCTGCTGTTGAGTCCCTGTTCCCATTCCTGTTTATCAAGAACCTGGTGTAATTTGATATTTTTGGGGTGCGGTCTCGCTTATGATTGTTTTTTTTTTGTTTTTTTTTCTTTATCTTTCTTTATTTTTATTTGGCAGGTGTTTGATTTCTTCATATATATTCTGTGTATTTATATATATATATATATGTATTTATATATATTCTGTGTATTTATATATATATATATGTATTTATATATATTCTGTGTATTTATATATATATATATATATATGTTTATTTATATATTATTCTGTGTTTATTTATATATATATATATATATATTCTGTGTATTTATATATATATATATGTATTTATATATATTCTGTGTATTTATATATATATATGTATTTATATATATTCTGTGTATTTATATATATATATATGTATTTATATATATTCTGTGTATTTATATATATATATATATGTATTTATATATATTCTGTGTATTTATATATATATATATATATATGTATTTATATATATTCTGTGTATTTATATATATATATGTATTTATATATATTCTGTGTATTTATATATATATATGTGTGTATTTATTTATATATTCTGTGTATTTATATATATTCTGTGTATTTATATATATATATTCTGTGTATTTATATATATTCTGTGTATTTATATATATATTCTATGTATTTATATATATTCTGTGTATTTATATATATATGTATTTATATATATTCTGTGTATTTATATATATATATGTATTTATATATATTCTGTGTATTTATATATATATATGTATTTATATATACTCTGTGTATTTATATATATATATGTATTTATGTATACTCTGTGTATTTATATATATATATGTATTGATATATACTCTGTGTATTTATATATATATATATGTATTTATATATACTCTGTGTATTTATATATATATATGTTTTTATATATACTGTGTATTTATATATATATATGTATGTATTTATATATACTGTGTATTCATATATATATGTATTTATATATATTCTGTGTATTTATATATATATGTATTTATATATATTCTGTGTATTTATATATATATGTATTTATATATATTCTGTGTATTTATATATATATGTATTTATATATACTCTGTGTATTTATATATATATATGTATTTATATATATTCTGTGTATTTATATATATATGTATTTATATATACTCTGTGTATTTATATATATATATGTATTTATATATATTCTGTGTATATATATATATATATATATATATATATATATATATATATATATCTGTGTATTTACGCAACAGATGTTCGTTAAAGCGAATAATATTGAAAAACGAAAAACATTTTTTGCCGATTAATTTTCAAACATTCCAAGTTACGAATAATCTTTCTCAAACAAGGAGGAAATTCTGTTGGAATTTGTTTGGAAAATTTCCACAATCATCATGGACTGTTGATTTCGAGATATATATATATAATCATTTTACCCTCAAGGCCAGACCACCACTGCTGCGCAGGGGTTTACAGTGAGAGAAAAAAAGGTCCAGGAGATGTCGAAGAAAGTATGAGAGATTAATGGGATTCCAGGAGAGAGATGGGCCATTGATGTTGCATTTAAACTTTTGGAGATTGTGACTATCAGGGAAGCAAGCAAACAAAAGTGAGTTTCACAAACGGGAAGTGCGAGAAAAGAAACTGTTAGAGTTAACTATATCGACGGTAAAAGGGTGCACGCGAAAATACATGCGGTTGGAGAACCAGGAAGCCATATCACGTCACACGAACAAGTTTTGCTAAATTCTAAACATGTCTTTAGGTTATTATTTTTTGTATTTTCTAAATTTCTGAACAAGACATTCTTAATCAGAAGCAAAAGTGTGAATACACCATCCAAAATTTGTTTTTCGTTCTTTTTTTTTTTTTTCAAGTGCCTTTCGTTAATTTCATTATTATCAAATGCTAAACGTTGTTGGTGTAGTAGACAACATTTTGTCGGTTACAGCTAGGCGTGTTTTTTTTTATGCTGGGGATTCAAGTTTATCTAAAGTGACGTCATGGGTAAAACACTTCGACCCTCACTGAAAATGAATCTATTAACTATTTATATATTCTTATTATTTTGTATACGCATATTAAATATTTTATCCACACTTTAACAATTCCTCTGAAGGATATTTTATTCAATGTCCCTTGTTACTTTTGAATATTAATGACATCTAAAATTTTGATCGTTTCTGATGCAATGATTGATCAATGCACGAGTTGCACTCAGTTTAAAAAAGTGAATATTGGGTTTTTCTTTTTTATCAATAAAGCCTCCATTATTTTTAGTCTTTTGACCAATAACAACAGCAAACACACCGATAATGATGACATTATTATCTTCTGCAAAAACCAAATTCATAGCAATTATAGACAGGAAGAATCTTCACTTCAAAACATCATTCGAAAATACGCAACTCCCGTCGACTTAAACTAAAAAAAATTTAAAATTAATCATCTATTATACAAAATTTAAAACGGCTAACCTCAATAATTCACCCGCGAATACAACGAACCAATATTATTTACAAATTTACATATCCCTTAAACAACTGCATTCTTGATCCTAATTTCGTAAATAATTATATCGGCCATACAACTATGAAACTGACTCGAAGACACACGCTGCATCTCTCTGAACAGAGCTCAATTCGATCTCATTTAAACACACACGGAAATTTGCCAAACTCCATCCGGAACATACTTGTTGATAACACAAATATGATAGCATTATCCACGTTCAAAAAAAGACTATATATAATGGAGGCTTTATTGATAAAGAATGGAAAATCCAACACTCAGTAACAACAATTACGAACACGCTAACAACATGCTTACCGTGTTTGGTATATAATACATGTCACTACTCTACATCATGCATAACACCACATATATTCTGTTACACGTAAAATAACATTCATCCTCGGAAATGGCTAAAAGTATCGTCGAAAGCGCTCTTATAAACAAAATATTTGGACAATTTTTATATAATTTATGCCCTCAAAAGAAAAAAAATCATAAGATCACATGAAAAATTACTTAATAAACTTAACTATCATACATTGTCTGTCATTTTTAATGAAACCTGCATAAAAGAGAGATTGCTTCCCATATATATATATATATAGGTCTTTATTATAATAGACAGGATTAGTATTATTATTGACGATGTAGTCTACCAAAGTTCATGAAAATTTGTAAACAGCCTTTTCATATGTAGGGAGATTTTTTTCAGTCCCGAGATATTAGCAATAATTAGATTAATTAATTTGTACTTTTTGTAGCAGATGATAAATCTGATGTGTTTGTTGGAACCGTGAAGTGGTCGTGTGCGAGCAAATTATATATTAATGATTTTTTTTTTCATCTTGTTTACAGTTGAGGCACATCTGTTTACAATAGAATCAGATAATGGTGGATCTATTTTTGTTAATGTCAGGACGATTCTGTTATTTTTCTAAAAGAATTGTTAAGGTAAGTTTATTTGTTTTTTGACAACAGTGTTGGGGAAATTATTTCCTTACATCACACTGGCATAAACAAAAAACTCAAGACAAGAAGAAAAGGCTATTAACAATAAAACTATACTATTTCTTATGAAACTATAACTAAAAAGATATTAACTATTCATGTTTATCGATTAAATATTGTGGCAATATTTTATTAATATTTAACACTTTCTTTACTCGCCTTTAAACATGTGAGACGCAAGTCATTTATTGGCAAACGTGTTTTATACGGTGTTAACGATCTGTGTTATCTAATCTAAACTTATTTATCAATGGAACTTTGTCTGTGAGTCTGTGTCTGTGCGCTTGTCTGTTACCTATAGACTCCAAAACGGCTGAACCGATTTCCTTGATAATTTACTCAGTTGTACTATAAGCATCTCTGAGTGTTCTTAGCTAGGTTTTGTATTGAAGTACCCCCGATAAATATCGAAAATCGATAATCGAAAAAATCGGGTTATAGAAGGAGTGGTCCGATTTTAGTCAAATTTGATACACTCGTAGACAAAAACATAAGAAACGATATTCAGAAGTTTCAAGGTTGCAGTTCTTACATTAGTGCAGAAAATCGATTATATATATATATATATATATATATATATATATATATATATATAAAAGGTAAGATGTTTGTGTGTGTGTGTGTGTGTGTGTCTGTTTATCTGCCTGTATGTCTGTATTTTTTCAGCCCTTTTATTTTAGTTTTTGCTTCGGGTTTGGCTCTAAGTAGGCATAAATGTAGTTCTTAGTCTCAGCCATGATACCATTTACTCAGAGGACTTATTTAGCCTTCAAAATTCAGTTTACGACGAAAAAAACTTATTTGATATCGATACCAGGAAATCAAAATTTGACTTACATCCATTCATTTTTCTTTCAGTCTACGGTGTCGCTTTAACTGGAAACAACTATTGCTTTTTAGTCTTTCGTGCCAACGTCCAAAGAGTCTGAGCTCCAAGACCATGGATTAGTTTTAAAGCTTTCATTACACCCGAGCAACGCCGGGCTATACTGCTAGTATAGATAAAAATTCAAAAGACTTACATACAGTTCATCATATTTATATACTTATACAGGAAATAAACTCAGCAAAGATTACCAGTGATCGTATAGGTTAAAATGTTTTTGTTCTATCTTTTATCATTGAGGACTTTGATTGCCGGTCCTGGGTATGACGGTAAACTGCAACCGGCAGCAAGGCCTCTGATTGGGAAGTTGTGAGGTGCATGGAATCACCTCTTAATTGCTGTTGTTCCCAGGTCTACCCAGACTTGGAGTGGTAGCATCTGTTAGGGACCCAGCTATGGGAAAATAGTTAATCCTAAAACTTGGGTCAAAACACTATGAAAGTATAAAAATACACTTTTATAGAAAATATATATTTTTGAAGGTAAAAAAAATATTGCAATGAAACATTTTTGAAGGAAAAAAATTATTACCAGCAATACATTTTTGAATACAAAACTAGAAGAAAAAAAATTTAATCTAAATCTAACTAAACCAGCTTTCTCACTATAACCAAATATTAAAGAAAATACCTTAAAAACCCACCTCTTTGGCATTAAATAACCCACAGAGGTGTTAATATGCCGTTAAATAAAACTCAAACTCTCAAACTTTGCTTGCAAAAACCTGATCGCCTTTAAATGCATTAGACGAGAGCAATTTATTGGCCGACGTGTTGTTATAAGTTGAAATAATAGATAACGCCACTGTAAACTACGTAAACTTAAGGAATCATCACATATGCTAGGCTTCAAAAGTTTCCTAAGCCAACTAAGCATAGAGATGAAGACAATATGAGAACCAGTAACACGGAGTGCCAGAGAAAAAAATCATTAGTGTCAAAATTGCAATATGAACTCTAGTAAAAATACTAGAAAAAACCCATTAACATCAAAAATTTCAGTATGAATTCTGGTATAAAATAGTTACTGAACATTAAGTTTATCAGTCCCAGAAATTCAGTTGTTCCTTAAAGACACCTGGCCAAGTGTATATAGACGTTGGCTAGTTCCTATGACTTGACCCAAAGATTTATGAGTTCAATTCCAGGCTAGAGCAGTGGTGAACAATTAACTTAGAGAGTTAAGTTAAAGGGAGATAACTACATAGCTACCAGAAGTGACATCGCACATGGAATGAGAATGATATACACCAGCGCTCGAAATTCCTAGCACCTGAAGAAGGCCAGTAGCGTACAACGACCGAAACGTCGTAAACATGGCAATAAAGATGAGGACAACAGTTAAAATAATGTAAATAATATAAACAAAAATAAATTTAAGAAAATAACTGTTTTAGTTTTTTTTCTACGAAAGTCCGTTACAGTTTTTAACATTTAAAAATCTACCCTGAGATTTGAAGATGGCGTAACCTGGACAAACTATCAGTGTTATACAAGTGACCATTAAAATGTGAACTATCTTGCCATCTGTACCATATTGTTGAATTCTCATCAAGAAAAACACACGTCGACATTTATATCATCTTCTTCTTTATGTGCCGTGTCCTTTCAGGACGTAGGCGATCATGTATTCCCACTTGCCCCTATCCCTTGTCGCACTTCATATTTTCCCTCGTGGTATCTCTCCCAAACCCTGCTCCGCTATCTACCTGCTCATTATAGGACTGATTTCTCCTGTCTCTTTTTCCCTGTTCTATCTGTCCTGTAAGTATTAAGTTACCCAATCCCTCAATTCTCATTCAGTCAGTTGAGTGCCATACGTGATACACGCTTGGGCGATCATGTCTCGAAAGAGACATGACTGACTGGGCAGAAAGTTATCCCGCAGTAGGTCGTCTTTGCTTTCTGCGGTAGATTGGTTGCCGACCAAGGCTATAGAACCCAATCTGTCCTATTATTTAACCCATAACTGGAAGGAAGAGACGGATTAATACCTTTCCCAAGGGTATTTGCGCGTAAGTGAATACAATAGATTCAACTGGAATTCGAACTCGGCTCCCCGGTTTCTCGTTCCGAGCCGATATCCACTGTACCACAACGCACATCCTCATTACGTGTTCCAAAAACCTCAGCTGCCTCTAAGGGCACCAGTTATCGTCGGATCACCGATGTTAAGCCGTCTTTTGTTTGAATATTATGCGTGAGGAATTATCATTGTTGCGCATTCATTTGGTTGTCTTCTTCTTCTTCATATGCCGTGTCTCTTCAGAAGGAAGGCGATCATGACCATCCACATCTTCCTATCCCTTGTAGCTTTTAAAACACTTTCTCTTGTTACCCCTCTCAAACACTGCTCTGCCATCAATTTGCTCAAGTCTATCAAGTATGTCACTTGTTGTTTTCCCCTGTCCCTCTTTCCCTCTATCTGTCCTGTGAGCATTTGGTTCTCCAATCCCCCAATCCTCATTACGTGTCCCGAAAACCTCAGCTGCCTCTAAAGACACCAGTTATCGTCGGAGCACCGATGTTAAGCCATCTTTTGTGTGAATATTATGCGTGAGGAATTATCACTGTTGCTCAATCATTTGGTTGTCTTCGTCTTCTTTGTATGCCGTGTCTCTTCAGAAGGAAGGCGATCATGACCTTCTGCTTGCTCCTATCCCTTGTCAGTCTCAATACTTTTCCTCTTATTATCTCCACCATCTATTTGCCTAAGTCTATCAAGTATGTCTCGCGCTGCTTTTCCTTCCTGTCCCTCTTTCTTCTATCCGTCCTGTATTAGATTCTCCAAGCCCTCCTTCCTGGTGCCAAGTATAAGTTTCCTTTTCGTTTGCATCTTCTCAAAAACTTCGTCTTTACTTACATGTTCGCTCTGACCACGAAGCAAAGAGAAAATCCCGATAAGATTTCTTGGCATCTTGGATGAACAAATCCAGAAAGAATGGTAACTGATTTGTTTATTACTTAAAGTATTTATATCCCGATTTTCAAGAAATTGTTTTGACTAAACTCAGGGATTTATTTTATTTTATTTTATTCTATTTTATTTCATTTTTCGTATTCTTTCTTACAAATGTTTTTGTAGTTCTTGTTTTTAAACAAATACTTCTATGAAAAGGCAATCATTCTAACCCTAACCCTAACCCTAATCCTAACCCTACACTTTTACTTCCCTTTAATAAATTGTTTTTTTTTTATTATTGCTCTCTTTATCGAAATGCACTTAAATTACACGTATGTGCCTCTACCGGTCCGCAGAAAGATTGACCGGCATGAAGCTGGTCTGTAGTGTGAAAAGGCTTGGTGACCACTGGTCTAATGGATAATGGCTCGGAATTGTAAATCAGAGAGCTGCGCAGTGATCCTATGACCACACACTGTCATTGACTGATTAATGATGATGACCGTACATAGGATACTGTTGTCATATCTGGCCAGGTGCCCCTGTTGTTCATTCAAAGGAGAATCTGTAATATAATAGGTTGACTCCAGCCACTTTATCACCGACGGGATGTGGCTTCCTTCTATCTCTTTTACAAATATTTTCATGGCTTCTACTCCGACGAACTTAAGTCACTGGTGGCCCTGCTACAAGAATTTACACGTGCAACCAGACTGGCAAAAAGGTTCCACTCATCAACCAACTGCATCCGACAATTCTACTCCATCAGCTTCTTTTCTCGCACTTTCCGCCTGTGGAACTCACTTCTGTATACTTGCTTTTCTACATCCTCTAGGAATTTAAATGCAATGTCAATTCCCATCTCTTATCCACTTAACTCCAGTCCCTTTTACATTATCCCGTATATCTAGGGTTTTTTTCCTTTCTCTCTACTTTCGGAACTGTCTTCACACCTGTATTCCCATTCTTCTCTTACTCTTTCTCTGACACCCCCTGTAACTGGTTAGTCTTTCTTTTCACTCTCCTCCTGCCTAAACTTTTACTCTTTTATGTAGCCCCTGCGCATCAGTGGCGGTTCAGCTTTGCTTGGGGTGAAACGATTAAAAAAAATCTACTATTTAACCAAACTTACTAACTTAAGTCTTTCTTCATTTCGTTCAAAACGGTTATTTTGAAAAGAAAAAAAAGCATAATATTAATAACCATCTGCTTTTTGCAGGGTAAAGTCGACACGCAAAGTAATTGGCATCATATTTATTCTATCTGATGAAATGAAATGCTTTCTCAGTAAAACTAGAAAAAAAAGGGGAACAAATTTTGAGAGCATTAACTAAAGAAACGAATCACAATTAAAAGGTTGTTAGACCAACGTTCCACACATTAAGATAGAAAAAAAAAAACAGACTGTTGGAAATATGAGTATTTTCACGGTAAGTTGTTGCTTCTCCAGTGCCATCGAATCTTTATGTTTTTGCAAATACAGAAAAAGTAAACGCAAGCCAAGTAACGTTCTTATTTCCTTCGTTTCGTTTCCTCATTCCTCGACCTCTTTTCACATTTACCCAGGGCACGCACGCCAACGAATCGGACTTGGCCTCTGCAGACAAACCATTTATAAAAGCCATGATTCTGTCTAGCGTTTCGACCACTTATGTCTACTTTCATTGAAAGATTAATTTCTTTTTCTGTTGCAGAGAATAGATAACTGGCCCGGGAGAGAGGAGGGGCGAGAAAAAACATATATCTCTGGTGGCCGTCTCGTTTATTTTATCGAATACCTTGATTTACTTATGTAAGAAGGGTAGGGAAAGGTTGTGGATTGTAAATTTTCGTTATCGAGTACTCACATATATATATATATATATATATATATATATATATATATATATATGGGGTGGGATAACGAGTGAGAAATGAAAAAGTGAAAGATAGAAACTGGTTAGACATATATATATATATATATATATATATATATATATATATATATATTGGCATATACTCAACTCAGTGCATCACAAAGCCACTCATATGAGGCATCCAATGAGTGACTGAAATCAGTAAATAATGGCCGTTGCAACTTGCTTGTGAACCAAGACGCTATAGTTATTTACAAAGGTTAGTTTAGCTGGCAAAGAATGTAGTGTACCCAATGAGGATCGATGTCATTATAGGAGTAATTAACTGAAAACTCAGCTTGCATCAAAGTTGTCAATTTTTTATACTAAATTTCATTCAGTATAAGGCTTGAGTGCCATTCCAGATTGCAGTCAGCAAGGCAAGGAAGCAAAGACGAACTCGTCCGAATCAGCCTAAATTTTCTTCATTCTTTCATTGATGAAACTGCAATATAGATAATTATTAAATATTTATAAATTCATTTGATACACATGTTATTGTGCAGTATTAACAAAAGAACCATTCTATTTTAATTTACAATTATTCACTTGGCAATAAATACTAAAAAAATAGTATGAAATACATCAATTTTTAAAACACTGGAGTTGCCTAATAATTATGGCCGATAGTGTATATGTGTGTGACTAAAGACAAACGGAAAACAGGATAATGGACTTTATCAAGTCAAATGAAAAAATTTACCTTGCAACTTTTTTCTATGTACCATGTTCCTTCAGGACGTAGGCGATCATGGTCTTCCCTGGTGGCTCTTAGCACGCTTCCTCCCGTTACACCACCCAAAGCTCGCTCTGCCATTCACTAGCTGAAGCCCATAAATCTAGAATATAAATATATAAAAACTAGCATGGCCACATCATGAGAGATCATTTTATATATTGATTATAATATAGATTTGATATCCCACTTTATATCCACATTATAATTTTTTATAAACAGTTGGCATATGTCTTCTTTTATGCGCCCTGTCCTTTCAGGACGAAAGCGATCATGGTTCTCCACGTCTTCCTATCCCTGGTGGATCTTAGCACGCTTTCTCTTGTTACACAACCCAAACCCTGCTCTGCCATCCACTAGCTCAAGACCATAAATCTAGAATATAAATGTATAGAAACTAGCATAGCCACAAAATGAGGGATCATTTTATATATCGATTATAATATAAATTTAATCCTTCACTTTATATCCACATTATAATTTCTAATAAACTGTTTATATGTATATTCTTCTATGTGCCCTGTCCTTTTAGGACGTAGGCGATCATGGCTTTCCACATCTCCCTATCCCTGGTGGCTCTTAGCACACCTTCTCCTGTTACTCCACCCAAACCCCGCTCTGCTATCGACTTACCCAGGCCCGTCAAATATGTTATCCGCTGCCCTCCTTTGTCTCTCTTTCTCTCTATCTAACCTGTGAGTATCAGATTCTCCAAGCTTTCCTCCCTTATCGCATCTCCCAGCAACTTCAGCTGTCTTTTCCGGATGCTCAGTAATAATTTCCTTTTCGTTTCCAAAACCTCATCATTGCTCACATGCTCGATCCATGATATCCGCATCATCCTTCTGTAGAACATCATTTCAGTTGCTTCATTTTTTTTTCCTTCATCTTTGATGATATTGTTTAGCATTCAATGCCATATTGAAGGACAGGCATCATATAGCAATCCAGTACTCTCTTCTTTGTTTCTAGTGAATTTTTCCTGTCTCTTAATACTCTGCTCAGCTTCTGGAATGCGTCCTTGGCTATTCCAATTCGCTTTCGGATCTCACTGTCGCACTTTCTTTAGAACACTTCCTAAGTACTTAAATTTTTGTATTTGCTTGATTTTAGTATTCCCAACCTGTAATTGACATTTTGGTCTCCTCTGTTTGTTGATGACCATACATTCGGTTTTCCTGTTGTTTATTTGTCGTCTGTTCTTCCGACTTTCTTCATCTACCTTTTTTTAGGACATCTTGGAGTTTTCTTTCCATGTTGACTATCAGCACTTACAACAATTCTCATAAATTCAATTACAACATCGTTAGTGATATTTTTCAGGCTGTGAAAGGACACAAAGTGATGGAATTTAATGTTTAATAAATTAGTAAATGTTTGATGATACATATTTAAAAATACTTTATTTCTATTAATTAATTTAATTTAAGAAATCGGTTTATGCGTTTAATTTTTTTTTTTAATGTATCGTTTGAAATCAATACTTTTGTTTTGTTTTGTTTTTTTACTTTTTTTTAACTTTAATTAAGATTAAGATCTTAAGGGGAATTAAGATTAAGATCTTAAGGGAAATTAAGATCTTAATGGAAATTAAGATTAAGATCTTAAGGGAAATTAAGATCTTAATGGAAATTAAGATTAAGATCTTAAGGGAAATTAAGATCTTAAGGGAAATTAAGATCTTAAGGGAAATTAAGATTAAGATCTTAAGGGAAATTAAGATTAAGATCTTAATGGAAATTAAGATCTTAAGGGAAATTAAGATTAAGATCTTAAGGGAAATTAAGATTAAGATCTTAAGGGAAATTAAGATTAGGATCTTAAGGGAAATTAAGATCTTAAGGGAAATTAAGATTAAGATCTTAAGGGAAATTAAGATCTTAATGGAAATTAAGATCTTAAGGGAAATTAAGATTAAGATCTTAAGGGAAATTACGATTAAGATCTTAATGGAAATTAAGATCTTAAGGGAAATTAAGATTAAGATCTTAAGGGAAATTAAGATTAAGATCTTAAGGGAAATTAAGATCTTAAGGGAAATTAAGATTAAGATCTTAAGGGAAATTAAGATTAAGATCTTAAGGGAGATTATCATTCCCAGCTAAGGAGTAAGGTAGATTGCCACAGAAACAATAATCCTTAAACATCCAAATTGGAAGAAAATGTTCAAAATGTAGAATGCTCAAACTGTACTATACGTCTACTATTATATTGTTAATGCAGGTTTCATTGAATAATATAGACAAGTTTTGTCTATTAATTTTGTGTAGGATCCGTTCATACCGTCTGATATATTTGATGGTGATATCGTTGAAAGACAACAAAAAATCACAGTAATTGTTTATTTTTTTATCGGGTCTAAGCTTTCGGCTCACATAAGCCATTATCAAAGCGTAAATATTAACACACAGTAAATATAGAACATTTAAGTTATTAACAATAAAGAGAATTGAATTGAAAATATAAGTCCATCTCTACCGTGGCGGATGGCCGAAGACAGTGACAAAATATTATATTATAAAATATATTATATTGTTCAAAATAAAACATGTTTTATGAAAATCAATCAATAAATAATAAAGTTATTAACAATTTCAAATATATTGAGCATCTGATGACGGCTTATTATCGTGAAACATTAATAACACGCGTAATATTATAAAGTAATTGCGCGTTGTGGCGCAATGGATATCGACATGGAACGAGAAATCGGAGAGCCGAGTTCGAATTCTAGTTGAATTCTATGCATTCACTTACGCGTAAATACCCTTAGGAAAGGTATTAATCCGTCTATTCCTTCTAGTTATGGGTTAAATAACAGGACAGATTGGGTTCTATAGCCTTGGTCGGCAACCAGTCTACCGCAGAAAGCAGTGGCAACCTACTGCGGGATAATCTTCTGCCCAGTCAGTCATGTGTCTTTCGAGACATGATCGCCCAAGCGTGTATCACGTATGGCACTTAACTGACTGAATATTATAAAATTTAACTCCCACGAACATTGCGTGAACTTCGATTTAAATCTCTTAAACGGTCAGTTTGAAATATGCACCTGATGATTTTTTTTTATTCATCTCACCCCAAGCAAGGCATTCCACTGCCACTATTGCGCATGGGGCTACATAGGGGAAGGTAAAGAGAAGGAGTGGTTAGACATAGGGAATGTCAGGAGGAAGGTGACAGATGAGTAAGGATACCGAAGATGAGGGTTGGGCAGATGGGAAGATTGTTTGATAGAATGGGAGCAGGTTAGTGTGTTAGGAGGTGTCTATTGACCTTACATTTAAACTCCTGGAGATTGTAGCCGTCGGGGAAGCAATCTTGTGGAAGAGAATTCCACAGTCGGGAAGTGCGAGGAAAGAAACTGTTGGAGTAGAAGTTGTGGTTGCATTTTATCGGTTTCACTGTAAAAGAGTGGGATCTAGTTGCTAATCTAGTATCTCGTGCAAATTCGTATTTAGGGGGCACCAGCGATCTAAGTTCATCGGAGCAGAAGCCGTGAAAGTATTTATAGAAGAGACACAAGTATGCCACGTCGCGCCGGTGGGAGAGAGACTGCAGGCGGTCTGCCAAGTCGGTATCTATCATATTACAGACCCTCCTCTGAACCTTATCAAGAAGCCCGAGGAGAATAGCAGGGGCACCCGACCAGATATGGCAGCAGTATTCAATGCACGGGCGGATGGTAGATTTATATATGTGCAGGATAGATTTAGACGGAAAAAACTTCCGGGCCCTACACTGAGAACCGACTTTCATAGCAGCGGATTTAGCAATGGATTCGATATAGTCATTCCATTTGAGGTCCGCTGAAAGTGTGAGACCAAGGAGGCGTAGTGTTTTACTCTCTGGGAGGCAAGCCTGGTCCATGCTAATGGGAGGTAGGTGAGATTGTCGATGATGGTTAACTGAGAGTAGCTTTGTTTTAGAAGCATTAAAATTTACTAGCCATTTCTTACCCCAGTCCAATATGGATTGGAGGTCTTTTTCAATCTCGGCTGCGAGGTTAGCTTTGACGCCTACACCAGAGTTTTGTAGGAGGCGAGAGTAAACTGTGGAAAATTACATAATGCTTCAAACTCCGAGGCGTGCATCCGACTTAAGATTATATATATATATATATATATATATATGTGTGTGTGTGTGTGTGTGTATGTATGTATATATGTAGGTATATTATTGATGTATACGATATTTATGCGTAAAAGGGACCAATAGCAGTAACAGAGCGTATTTAAATATAAAAGTGGACACTGAGGTCAACGCCGAGTGGAAAGAGTTTTTGTTAGGCTTAAATATGCGTCTGAACAATGGACATATAGAGAGAGAGAGAGTGAAAGATATACACGCAGATGAAGCCAGAAAAAGAGAAACAAACCTGAAGATAGATCTGCGTGCTCATATCTATCTATGTATATATATATATATATATATATATATATATATATATAGAGAGAGAGAGAGAGAGAGAGAGAGAGAGAGAGAAAGCGAAACAAACCGGAAAATAGATAGATAAATCGAAATGTATTATTCTGCTGGATTTGATTTCCTCAAGAAATAAACATTTTATCTAATTAATTGGCATGCCATTTTTTTTCATGTCAGCAGCCATTATACAGCCTGGATGTTGATGGGTTAATATATGTAAATGTTCTTAAGTGGCTGCAGAATAAACAGATCTCATTGTATGATGACTGTGCACATTGCTTTTTAAGTGGGTGTCGGCCAGCTTTTAAGTAAACATGTAAGTTGTTAGTGAGGTAGGCACCCCACGTGAAAATCGACTTACGTATGTACATTTGAGTGTGAAGCCCTATTTATTCTTCTTATTCTTGGATGAATCAATCTTTATTCCTTCTGCTAACGCTTCTTCAAAAACAGTCGTCTTTTTTTATTATTATTATTATTATTAAGAACTTGGTTTATAACGAAATGTGATATCCGAAGATAGTTGAGCAATAAGCAATTGGTTTACGTTTCAAATTTACAAAGTCAGTTAGTTAAGTGCCATACGTGATACACGCTTGGGCGATCATGTCTCGAAAGAGACACTACTGACTGGGCAGAATATTATCCCGCAGTAGGTTGCCACTGCTTTCTGCGGTAGACTGGTTGCCGACCAAGGCTATAGAACCCAATCTGTCCTGTTATTTAACCCATAACTGGAAGGAATAGTAGGATTAATACCTTTCCCAAGGGTATTTGCGCGTAAGTGAATGCAATGAATTCAGCAGGAATTCGAACTCGGCTCCCCGATTTCTCGTTCTGAGCCGATATCCAATGCACCAGAACGCACATCCACAACGCACAACGCACATCAAAGTACAATATGTTACTTTTTATTTACTACAAAAAATAATCGTCTCACCTCAAGGTTACATTATAACATTCACGGCCTTTATGGCCTTGAAAGAAACGAAAATGATGACCAATAACATTTTCTATTACTAATGTTAACCTAGCCTCGAGAGCAACTCCTAGTATAGTGTTACTAAATTAGGTGTTTGGTATGATAAGCAAGAATTAACTGGACTATGAAGGCAGCTAATGATTGATCTGTTTTCTGGGAAGCATCTACGCTTATGGATTAGAAGCATCTAATGCTTATAGATTAGAACTTCCTCCTCACAAAAGGAATACTAAAGACATATGGATGATCCGTCCCCGTGGACATGTCATGGAGAGTCCCAGGTGTAAAGGCCGGAAACTGGTGGAAATTAAGTGTAAATCGCAATTGAACATTTTCCATGGAAATAGTGACAAAGAAGCGATAGTCTGGAAACGCTGTCTCTGTGAGAAAGAGGTTTAAGATTAAAGAGGATTTAGATCAGGAAAAGACATTTTATACAAGACTGCCTAAACGCTTTTGAACTGTATCAATATTGGAAACTGAGGATTAGGTAGTCTAGACATGCCAGAGTTACTTCTTTCTTGTGTCTAATCTGATACCTTAAAAGATATAGTGTGGCAGATGGCCAATACTTTTTAGAGTGCTACACACAACCATGACAAGAATCCGGTACTTTTCGGAGTGGTACACTAAGGATGTGCGTTGTGGTTCAGTGGATATCGGCTCGGAACGAGAAATCGGGGAGCCGAGTTCAAAACACATGGTCTGCATTATTAAAGTTATATCGGTTTTCTGACAGTTTTAAGTTCAATCCTTGTGTTCGTTAGTGGTGCAAACGGTCAACTGATACAGAGATTAATAAAACTGATTTGTTTTAACTGATATATTGACACCAAGAATTTAATAAGGATTAGATTAGGTTAGAAATTCAGAAGACTAGAAAATGCAACGATCGAAACAGCGAAGATGAGAAAACTTATTTGGATGTAAAGACTTACAATAATGATAATTCCTCATCTAAACAAATTCAGTTATAACCATTTATTTTAACTAGCGGAACAAGTGGAATTTTCAAGGAAGGATAATTATGATTTCCTGGAAAAACTTTACTTTGTCATACTACAAATGATAGTAACGTCTTCAAACATAAAGGTATTGGATAATAAAATAACGATAACACAGACTCTAATTTTATTAAAATATCTATAAAAATAATGTCCATAGAAGCTACTTTACTGTAATCTTATATTAAGCGGCGTATGCTCAGACCATAACCAAAATACTATACGCTATTTTGTGAGAGATTTTGAAAGAGAAAATGTTTTTTTCTTATTATTACTGAAAAATCATGGCTCCTGTGTCCATTGTAAACAGAAATGACCAAATGAGTAATGGCCAAGGGTGCAGAGGCCGGAAATTTCGTTATTAGGTCGCGGGATACGACAACAAACCTACCTATTTTTACTATATTGTACAGTACACACACACACACACACACAATTACTGCTATAGGCACTCTCACTCTTTACTACCCTTCCGTTTGTCAAAGGTGAGAGAAGGGCTGAGGAGAGTAGCGTTTAAAAAGATAGAGGGGAAGAAAACCTCGTATAGAGAGTAATTGGCGTAACGGACGGAGGAACTAAGTAATTAACTAAGAAAGGAACAAGCAAAATTATTATATGATGCTCGTCATTTCCTACGCTTAAGTGTCAAGAAGAAATAGGATAAAATAAAAGGCAAAATGTTTTATTCTTTCAAACTGGAAAGGTTTGTCTGCTTGCTTTAGTATTCAAGATTGTGTTTAGTTTTTTGCTTTTAATGCCGCTAAGAGGCAGGGGTTATACGGATTGAAAGAGGGTGAGAAGGCTGAGAATGGGGAGGATACAAAAAAAAAACAGGGTTCCAGAAGACAAAAGATGGCGACTAGCATTGCATTAAAATTTTTGAAGATTGTTATCAGAGAAGCAAGTATTTAGAAGAGAGTTCCACAAGTGGAATATCCGAGTAAAGAAACTATTAAAGTAGAAGAGGAGGTTACATCTAGGCAATTCAACAGTAAAATGGAGAGACCTAGTTCCCAATCTTATGCACACTTAAATTTATGTAGTCGGTGTAGCAGGGCAAAAAGCTCAACAGAGCAGTTTCCACGAAAATATTTGGAGAAAAGACAGAGGGAAGCCATGTCCCATCGATGAAAAATTGACTGAATTCGAGATGCTTGGTCAGAACTGATAACATTGCAGCCCCTACTTTGAATTTTATCAAGAATCTTGTGATGTACACTAGGAGCACCAGACCAGATATGGCAACATTATTCAATGCACGGAGGAATGGTAGATTTATAAAAGTGGAAGATGGATTCTGAAGGGGGGGAAATATTCTGGTACGACTCAGTGAACTAACTTTCTTTTCAGTAGATGCTGCTATTGATTTAATATGATCGCTGCACTTCATGTCGGTTGAAAAAGTATCACTCCTGATAGCAGGCATTAAAGGTTCTTTGTGAGGATTATCATTTTGTAGCAAAGTTTGAACGCTAACAACTGGCTTAGTCTGGCAGAAGATCGTATTTGTAGAGTAGGCCGTGAATATCATCATCATCAGTCCCATGACTGGGCGTGGGTATAAGGCCCAACAGCACAGCTGAGCACCTGACCAGCATCCTCCACATATCTAGATAGAAAGCCAGAGAGATATTCATTCATGAGTGTCGTGTACAAGATGACCAAACGAAGCCCACCTATTCCAGGGCAAACTAGATCTGATGTACCATCAAAAGGGAGCCACCTGCCCTGGCCACCAACTTTGGTTTACGAAGCTTTCCGCTAAACGATGTCTCATTATGCTAGATAACAACTAATCGTAAAAAAAGGTTCATTCTTTCTTTGACATTATTTCTATCTCACTAGGTGTGTAGACACATCTCTGGGAAGAAAACTCTGGTGGAATAACAGGTTTAGTAACCGCTGAATGGACTACGCGGTAGATAATACTGGGTCACGACAGTCGCTATAACAATATATTGTTATTATCACGACTGGGTTATAGGGTACTCCACTTGCCGCATCACTCCCAGTAGAGCATAGACCATCGACGATCCCTCGCCATCACATTTTCTTCTAGACTAGTTCGTTGTCGTCCATGCTTCTGTAAATTGTCTTTTTTTACAAGTCGGAGTGTTAAAATACAATACTACGAGATTAATAACTCCTCCCCCACCAGTTGATGTATTACGGAAAACCAACATTATATATCAGTTCAAATGTCCCTTGGGAGAATGTACCACTGACAAAAAAAATACATATGTTGGATTTACAACAACTACAATAGCATGATATCTTACATTACACATGTCTGACCGTTCACTAATTTCTAGACATCTGCAACAACATTCCTGTCTACACCCACAATATAAAAAATAATCGCTAACACAACTATCTTACATCAAGAAAACAACAAAAGCAAACTACAGATCCTCTACGCAATATTCATTAAAAGACTTAAGCCTTCAATTAAAAAAATCAGTTATGAATATTGTAGTAATGTTCTAAAATGTTTATAAAATGAACAGTTTTTTATGCTTCAACGCGTTCATGACCATCACATTGCAACATAAAGAAATTCCATTTTGGATAATTTTCACGTTCTATTGAACTCTAACCAATTTGTCGACCTTTATATTCGGAGCAAGACAAAACTTTACAGTAATTTTTAGCAATACAATTTTGGGGTTATCTTTTGTTACCACAACTCACACCCCCAGAAGATGATCTCGGAAAAAGATTGAAAGTACTTGGGAACATCGACAAATGAATAATGAAATCATTTGTCATAGTTACAGCACATTTCTTACATCTTTCAATTATAATACACGAAATATTACCCGTGAGTATGAACGGATATATATATATATGTGTGTGTGTGTGTGTGTGTGTGTGTGTGTGTGTGTGTGTGTGTGTGTGTGTGTGTGTGTGATATGATCTTAATTTAACATGCTTCACTTTTATTAAAACTACTTCCGAGATCTAGTTATAATACAATCCCCAACCAAATAGAAAACGAAACATTATCTCGTTCAACCCACCATTTAATATAGAAGCAAAAAACAAAATGGGACAAATATTTTTGAACTGATCGATAGACACTTTCCAAAAATCTCAGAACTGAACAAAATTTTCAATAGGAATACAATCAAACTAGTAACTTAGAGAATTTCATAAAGAAACAAGACGCCAGAAATTTAAATAGCATCGTTCAAAACAAGATCCTTAATAAAGAATGTAGCTACAGGGACAAAAAATAAACACCCACTTCAAGGACTTTGTAATACAAAACAAGTCATTTACAAAGCAAAATATATGCCTTAAATGGTCACAACAAAATACATTTGGGATCAACCAAAGACACTTTTAAAACCAGATGGTTCAATCACAGGTCTACATTTTAAAAATTGTACAAAATTGGCTAGCCACATGTGGAAATTGAAATTAAAATATGGAATAAACACAGACATAACGTGGAGTATAGTGAAAACAGCCAAGCCTTACAACAGTGGCAAAATATATAGACTTTGCCGGGAAAAAAAGTTAGCTATTATGTTATTCCCAAACAAAAATGAATTACTGAATGAAAGAACAGAAATTATGACTAAGTGTTACCATACCATAAAATACATGTTAGGTTCATACAACCATGGATGTAAACGTTATAATTTATTCTAATTTTGAAAATTGCGCTTTCAAAATTTCTCATTACGTGAGCGTTCTTAAAGAAAACGTAAAATCAGTTATTGTAAATCGCCTGAAGACACCAGATGGTAGAAACCTAGGTCGCGTAATAACTCGTTTACAAATGAAGAATATAATTGTATCGAACACTTTTTAATACAAGTGTGTACTGGTCTAATTTCATTATGACCAAAAACTATGTAATTAAATAATATATATATATATATATATATATATATATAGTACTGTGCAAAAGTATTAGAATAGTGGTGATTTTCCTAAAAACCTTACTGAAATTCAAATACAGGGTGAAAAGCCAAGTAAATTGCTAATAAATATTGATTATTCAAAACGAGTTGTAAAAGAAATGTATTAAAAAGAAATATTTAATTTCTTTTCTATTTTCTTTTAAGCATCTATGGGATATTTTGGATAAAAAAAATTGATAAATTTAATATTACTTCGCAAGACACACCTTGGGAACAAATACAAGCTGCTTGGTAGGAGATAGCATTAGATACATTGAAAAAGCTTGTGATGTCAATGCCTGACAGAATGGAGGCTGTAATCAAAGCAAAAGGCGATTATACTAAACATTAAATTTATTTTGTAACAATATTTTTTCTTGTTAACGCATATGTTGAGAAAATCAAATAAAATTACTTTAATTAAATTGTTAATTTTCTCTCAGTATGCCTAATAAAAGATAAAATAGTTCTTGTTTTAATACTTTTCCACAGTACTGTATATCTATATATATATATATATATATATATATATATATATATATATAAACTTATTTATAAATTGAACTTTGTGTGTGTGTCTGTATGTGTGTGCCCGTTACCTATAGACTCCGAAACAGCTGAACCGATTGTTCTTAGCTAGGTTTTGTATCGAGGTACCCCCGATAAATATCGAAAATCGATCATCGAAAAAATCGGGTTCTAGAAGAAGTGGTCCCATTTTAATCAAATTTGATACACTCATAGACAAAGACATAAGAAACGATATTCAGAAGTTTCAAGGTTGCAGTTCTTACAATAGTGCAGAAAATCGATAATATATATGTATAAAAGCAAGATGTGTGTGTGTGTGTGTGTGTGTGTGTGTGTGTGTGTGTGTGTGTGTGTGTGTGTCAGTTTATCTGTCTGTATGTCCTTTATACAAATCCACAATTTTTATCCGATTCTCACCAAACTTCATACAAATATTCTTTAGGCTGAGTTTGAGCTCAAGGACCATGGATTAGTTTTAAAGCTTTCATTACACCCGAGCAACGCCGGGCTATACTGCTAATATATAAATATACACACGTCTGTGAATGTTAGATTATATTTATTTTTAAGTCTTTTTCATCAATGCCTGCCTATGCCTATTTTAATATTATATTATCATTATATATCTGGGCGAGTGAGACAAGCATTCAATAGCTTTTCTTTTATTGTCTGTTTCTTTTGGAGAGTATGTTTCTTCAATTTCTCTTCCATTAATTCGTCTGGTTGAGCGCTTCTTTCAAGACCGTTTTGTACGCCTTCCAACGCTCACTATTTCATTTCCGAATGTTAGTAAGTTCACCTATCTTGCGTCTTCGCACCAATTCACCCATTATTTTGAATGTTTAACCTTCTTTTATTTTTATTTTTACTTTTTCCCCCTGTTTTACATATGAAAACATTAATTCTTCGCAATGGGATTGTCGATTTAAATCCTATTCATTAAACTCGCAGCTTTTTATACCAAACATTTCCGTACGAAAAATTTATTCTTTCGTTTAACGCCGACAACAGGAATGACTAAGCGAGTTCAGTTTGGACTAAAAAGAACTCCTTACAAGCAAACGTGTTAAACTAAGCAAGATTTAAGCATATAAACCACCTAATAATGGCTGATATATTACCTTGTACGCAACTCACCGAGTTCATATTAATGATGTGTACTTGTCGACAGAAGCCGCTGTTTTCCACAAATGCAAGGACCAATGTTCGAGTTCAAATAAAAGCAGGAATATTTAATGTTGATTTTCAAAGGCATGAAAGAATGGGACAACACATTGTTTTCGTACCCTCTGTGTGGATGAGTACCGAACTAAAGCAACCTTTTCAAATACGAGAGTTGATTAAAAAGATTTGAACAATGATGCTATAAAAAGAAAACTACAACTCATATCAATTCGGCATTTAATCACCTTCAAAGTAGTCCCCTCCTGAAACGACACACTTTATCCAGCGTCGTTTCTACTGATAAAAGCATTTATTGAACTTCTTGTTTTTGGAGTAGCAAGCAGCTGTCTCGATGCATTTTTTCGGATTTCATCGACATCTTGAAATATTGTTCCTTTCAAGTGAGATTTTTCAAGAGAAAAAAGTGGCAAGATCTTGGGAATATCGTGGTTTTGAGATCTGGAAAATGTTTCTCTTGGCCAAAAACTGCTGCACAAGCCATTGTCACAAATTAAAACTGTGTGGTGTTGTTAGACGACCGCACTCTACACACTTTTCTTCCGAGCACTTCTATGAACAACAGGAGTGAGAGAGAGAGAATGTTGTAAGTACGCATGCGTGACAAAGTTTCAAGTCAATCTGTGGATGTGGCTTCACCCTGCATGTTTTAGCTCCGTTACCATAGAAACATCCCTAGTATATATATAAATTCTATTTCTTACCATTTTTTGTGTTCTTGTTTGTTTGTAAGCACAGAATCTATTGAACAGACTTATTTGCCATTAAATCTTTGAAGAATATTCGCAGACCTTCATTCTTTTGTTTTTTTTATACCATTCACGAAACACAAGCCCCAAGATCCAATTAATGTAGAGAGTTACTTAATATGATATGAAAATCAGATAAAGTACGAGCTGAAAATTATGAGGATATGACGGATATATAACTATTGACCCTAACCTTAAAACGGTTAAGACCGTATTGCTTCTGAGAAGGATCTTCGCAGAAGTCTGTTCCATAAAATAGCAGTTCTTTAGCAGCAACTTTCGGGGTAGAATGTAGATCTTACCAAAGAAGTAATGTAGGGAGTGGAGGTGATTCAACACTGTGGACAAAGTAAAACGTGTCTTAGCTATGAAGGTCTCAGCTTGTGACACTAAAGAATGAATATCATTGGGACATTTGTCGTGGAAATCACGATAGTGTAGCAATAAGTTCATGACTTTGAGTCTGTGGGGAAAGAGGTTGTAGGCCGGAAAATAAATCAACTGCTTGAACGTTTTTGGACTCTGTCACGGCCGGAAAGTGAGAATTGTTCCTTTTATTACGAAATATATAATGGTAGGAATTTTTTTTTAATTTTCCAATCTACATACGGTCTGCTTTTGTTCTTCTAATGTACACCGACTCAATTTTCATGAATATCTTTATTCTCCATAAAGATTTTTAGTTACTCATCCAACATCAAAAATTTCGATCTGACGATGCTATTTACCAAAATGATTTAATCTTTATTGTCATATTCACGATGTTTCGGCCGTTGTACCCTCCCACTTTCTTCAGGTGGTATACGTTGGAATTTCGAGCTGTACGTATGAGAACATTTTGTCAAGAGTCTCGAGATGTGCAGCAGGACTATCAGATCAGATATTGCAAGATTATTCAATATTGCAAGTAGGGGTTTTAGTTGCATGCTGTGAGTATTGGTTCTAAAGATCAAGCACTATTGCACATCAAACTTAGTTGTGTAAATTCCTCTTCAATAGACATTTCTTCTTCTCTTAAACCCGTTGGCATTCACTGTACCTTTCTGGATATTGGCCATGCAAAAGTTTGTCTTGCTAGGGTTATTTCATCTGTTCAAGAGCTTTATCCTTGGCTTTCTTTTCATATTTTTTGCTGCAATAGTTGGTTCTTGGCTTCTGTTTTGGTTTTCTACAGAATCTACTAAATGTAAATCTTGCTTGTATTTACTACCTTCTTTTATTATTGATTTTTTTTCTTTTTGTTTTCATTTTATTTGACTAATTTTATCATCCAGTCCTTTGTTGTTTCTATGTATGTTAGTAAGCCAATAGTTGTTATCCTGTATGACAATTCTAGCTGAATAAAACTTCTTATACTTCTTTACGGGATATGTATAGACGGTCTAGATCAGCTTTTGAATGATGCATCTTGTGCTTAGAAAGAAGCTGTCTTGTCTTAGAATCCATTCGTCTGATGTCATTTAGAGACCAGTTCAAGATGTTGAAACTATATTATACAACTGAGATGGCAAGGTTATTAATGGCTATAATTCTGTTCTGAGAATTCAATTCAGTTTTTAATATCAGTCGTAGCCTTCTATAGCACTCTTTACGCACTATTTCTTTCATTTTTTTATGGTAAATTCTGTCACCTAGGTACTTATAAGCTTCTTCTTGCTCTAAATCTTGTATAATTACAGCAGAGTCTAAGCTAATAGAGAATGTTGTAGTGATCCTCGTAAAACTGTAGCTTTAGAACATTTATTCAAATTGAATGTCGTTCCAATATCTTCACTGAAGCATTTTACAGATTGCAGAAGGACTTCCAGCTCATTGTCATTCTTAGTATACAACTCTAAGTCATCCATGTAAAATAGATGGTTTGTTTTCTTTTAAGCTATTTTATAACCACATTCTGTCTTGTTAAGTTAACTGGTTAATGCTATTAGTGATATGCAAAATAGTAAGGGAGACAAAGAGCCACCTTGAAATATTCCTCTATTGATGATTATTTTACCATAGTTAAAGGTACCATTTATATGATTGAGTGTTGTTTTCCATATTGACATACATTATTTGATGAAATTCATGATAACGGGTGATACCTTGTACATATTTAAATACTTTAAGATCTAGGAATGTGGTACACTATCGAATGCCTTACAATAATCTATCCAGGCAGTACTAAAATTTTTCTTTGCATTGAAGTAATTTTTCCAAAATCACCTTATTAATAAGGAATTGTTTTTTTACAGCCGTAACATACACAGTTGCACCCTTTTTGCTCAAGCGGTAGTATGTTATTTCTTTCTAAGAAGAAATAAGTCTGTTTTGTTAAAACAGATGTCAAAAGTTTGTATGTTGTGGGAAGACATGTAATTGGTCTGTAGATTTTCGGGATATTTGTTTCACTATTCTTGGGTTTCATGTCTGTTCAGTTATTTCTTCCTGCAATGGCTGATGCCTATATTGCTTCATTGAAATTTATGCGAGTGTCATCTTCATCCAGAATTAGTTTATTATTATCTATCTATCTAAACTTATTTATAAATTGAACTTTGTCTGTGTGTGTGTCTGTGTGTGTGTGTCCGTTACCTATAGACTCCTAAACGGCTGAACCGATTTTCTTGGAAATTTACACAGTTATACTATAAGCGTCTGCGAGTTTTCTTTTCTAGGTTTTGTGTCGAGGTACCCCCGATAAATATCGAAAATCGATAATCGAAAAAATCGTGTTATAGAGGAGTGGTCCGATTTTAATCAAATTTGATACACTCATAGACAAAGTCATAAGAAACGATATTCAGAAGTTTCAAGGTTGCAGTTCTTACAATTGTGAAGAAAATTTGATATCGATACCAAGAAATCAAAATTTGACTTATATCCATTCATTTTTCTTTCAGTCTATGGTTTTGCTTTAACTGGAAACAACTATTGCTTTTTAGTCTTTCGTGCTAGCGTCCAAAGAGTCTGAGCTCCAGGACTATGAATTAGTTTTAAAGCTTTCATTACGCCCGAGCAACGCCGGGCTATACTGCTAGTTAGATATATTTCGAAATGATTTGGGAATAGAAACATCTTATTATCTAAGGTAAGCTAGTAACATAGTTTTGAAAATGGTACGGAATTTCTAGACGATTCTTCGAAACCCAGCGGATGAACCGAAACCGTATCGCGAAAATAGTTCGAACACATTTATTCGAAATGTAAATTGTTTGAATGAAAGTTATACTAATTTATAATTAGTTCAAATTCCTATGTTTGAAATAAGTAAGTTCTATTGCTTTGAGAGTCAATACTGATTTACCTCAAACTAATAACTTGAAAGATAGTATCGGGTTTTTTGCGGCAAGTGTTATTCCATCATCCACAATATAGAAATTGTTTGACGCTCTTAATAGAGAACAGGATTCGCAAAAGTAAGAGCAGGTTGCCAAAAGCACCAAGAAATACCGTGAAGTAAATGGAAACTTGGGAGATGTCCGTTGTGGTACAGAGGATATCGGCTAGGAACGAGAAATCAGGGAACCGTGTTTGAATTCCTTGCATTAACTTACGCGCAAATACACTTGAGAAAGGTATTAATCTTTCTATTCCCTCCAGTTATGGGTTAAATAACAGGACAGAATGGGTTCTATAGCCTTGGCTGGCAACCTACTGCGGGATAATTATCTGTCCGATTATTTAACCCATAACTGGAAGGAAGAGACGGATTAATACCTTTCCCAAGGGTATTTGCGCGTTAGGGAATCAACTTGAATTTGAACTCGGCTCCCCGATTTCCGCTGCTCTACAACGCACATCCTAGGACTACAAGGATGCTTTAATTTAAGTTAACATCAGGAAAAGAAAAGGTAAAGTTTATGGGACATGTAATGAGGGTTTGGAGAATCTAATACTCGCATGATAGAGAGAGGGAAAGCAATGCATAGAATACTTGATGGACTCGAGCGGGTTTAGGGAGGAGTAACAAGATAAACGCTATTAAGAGCTACAAGGAAGATGTGAGAGACCATGATCTCTTACGTCCTGGAGGGCACAGCACAAAGAAGATACAAGGACAAAGGTAATGGAAATGTGCGTTGTGGCGCAGTGGATATCGGCTCGGAACGAGAAATGGGGGAACCGAGTTCGAATTCTAGTTGAATTCTTTGCATTCACTTACGCACAAATACCCTTGGGAAAGGTATTAATCCGTCTCTTCCCTCCAGTTAAGGGTTAAATAACAGGACAGATTGGGTTCTATAGCCTTGGTCGGCAACCAGTCTACCGCAGAAAGCAATGGCAACCTACTGCGGGATAATCTTCTGCCCAGTCAGCCATGTCTCTTTCAAGACATGATCGCCCAAGCGTGTATCGCGCATGGCACTTAACTGACTGACTGATCACGGAATATTTATGCTGGTAAATTATTGGCAACATTGTTTCTCAACGGGGTTATCAAGGACATCGTCAATGAGAATTACTCGGATTCACAGTTTCAGGTCCCGCCCTCACACAATGATCTTCTCTTCGTCAGATAGCCGAAAAATGTGTGAAAAGAACCTGAAGTTGTAGATGGTGTTTGTTGAATTTAATAACGCCTTCGACACTGTAAGACACTCTTTAAGTTCTTAAAACACTTGGAATCCCAGACGAAATATTGTATGCTATAAAGAAAGATGCTGTTGTATCTGATGGAGATTATCTGATTCCTATGATATTACAAATGGCACGAAGCTTTCTTTGATATTACAAATGGCACGAAGCTTCCTTTGATATTACAAATGGCACGAAGCTTCCTTTGATATTACAAATGGCACGAGGCTTCCTTTGATATTACGAATGGCACGAAGCTTTCTTTGATATCACGAATGGCACGAAGCTTTCTTTGATATCACGAATGGCACGAAGCTTCCTTTGATATTACGAATGGCACGAAGCTTCCTTTGATATTACAAATGGCACGAGGCTTTCTTTGATATTACAAATGGCACGATGCTTCCTTTGATATTACAAATGGCACGAAGCTTTCTTTGATATTACGAATGGCACGAAGCTTCCTTTGATATTACAAATGGCACGAAGCTTCCTTTATATTACAAATGGCACGAAGCTTCCTTTGATATTACAAATGGCACGAAGCAAAGTTATGTCATGACTCCCGTTTTCTTTGTTCTATTTATCTCAGTAATGCTCAAATATGTCTTTGGTGACATGGATACTATTAGTTCCATAAGGTTTTCTTTCAGGTTTTAGTTGGTCGGCAACTTTTCCTAGAGATTCTTTCGGCTGTATATACAAATCCTTGAATCAAAGCTGGAGTTGATAATGTCAACAAATCCTTTTAACAACTGGCTACTCTCATCCCAAAATCTATTTTTACAGGCGCTAACACCTAATTTGCATATTTCTCGAACATTCAACAATCTTACAAAACGTTCTATTCCTAATTTCTCTACTTAACAACTAATTCATGAATTAAAACTTTTTTGTAATAACAAGTAGGACTCAATAGAATCCCTTACTATAACTTTTTAGACATTATTAATATTATTTTTATATATAAATGCATCCTTGTAACAATAGCATAAGAGGCAGACCTATCTAAAGAGTTAGTGTAAATAGGAACGGACAGGCATATCAAGGCGACATACATTGTTTAGAGTAACAAAGGCTAGAAATTGTGATCCTCCACGTCCTGAAGGGACACGGCGCAGAAAACTAATAATTGCGGCATGAGAAAAAAATTCAATCAAGAGAAATTAAAAATAAATTTCGATTTTGCCGACAAGAAGTGATTACTGTCTTGTAGATCGGATATTGATTAAATAATCAACTTGGTCGAATGGAGATCGATACACCAATATTTCCATGTAGCCAAAAGCAGTACATATGTGAGATAAATTGATAGATCGAAAAAGAATAGAGGGAAACACTTCTCGACATGCGCTTTCACACATGTGACAATGCTTCAGGATTGTGCGAAAGCATGTTTATTGTTATTGGCTTATAAGTTTGTCCACACGGACTCCTACTGTAGTGTGATAGTTAATAAGTACGTCATGTGAGCAAGATGGCCGGTAGAGTGAGGTCGATTCCTCTAGTATAAACTTGTGTCAAACTAATATAAACTTAGGAAAAAATCTATGAGGACATGACAGAACGAGTTTAAATAAATAAATAAAATAAACATTTGAATTTATTAAAAGTGGGTAGTCGTAAAATGGATGTGCGATGTGTATTGGATAGCGGTTCGGAATGAAATATCGGAGTTCGAATTCCAATTGTATTAGTTACATTAACTTACGCGCAAATACTCTCAGCAAAAGTATGAAACTATCTCTTCTCCCTCCCCAATTATGGTTAAATAGCAGGTCGGACTTGGATGGAAACTAGTCTAGGAGAAAGAATCTCAGAATTCAAGCCAGGCTGGTGAGTTGGGCCTCTCTTAGGTCTACCACTATTGCTATTTATTTAGTAGATGTAGTGTCTCTTAAACCCTAATAAGTTACGAGACTCGTGCTCGTGAATGAATTGCGGGAAGATAGATTGTAACATTCTTCCTACCAGCAGGAAGAACTATTCTACTTGTCTGTCTAATTTGTAAATCATTACCAGCAATATAGCCCGGCGTTGCTCGGGTGTAATGAAAGCTTTAAAACTAATCTATGGTCCTGGAGCACAGACTATTTGGACGTTGGCACGAAAAACGTAGGTTGTTAAGACTAAGAACTACAATTAAACCTACTTAGAGCAAAACCAGAAACGAAAACTAAAATAAAAAAGCTGAAAACCTGATTTTGATCAGAACCAATAGGATATCGGGGTATCGATTTCCAATATAGGAGTAAAATAAGTCATCCAAGGATAAACTAACCTAAGTAAGTCCATAAAAACTTATCGTACCTATCGGGAGTAAAACTGGAAAAAATGAGCCATATTGATGGCTGAATATCGGTTTTTGATCTGATTCAATAGAATATCGGGGGTATCGATTTCCGATATCAAGGAAAATGATTCATTTGAGATCTACTAATGTTTGCGACTAAAAACTATAATTATTACTAAGTTAGAGCAAATTCTGCAGCAAGAACCACGACAAAATCCTGAAATCCTGAGCTTGATTAGACCTGATTGGATATCGGGGTATCGATTTCCGATATCTGGGAAAAATCGGAAAAAATAAGTAGCCCATGACCTGACTGGAAGCCTGAAAAATATTTGTGTGAAGTTTGGTCAGAATTGGATAAAAATTGTGGATTTGTATAAAGGACATATAGACAGACACACACAAACATCTTGCCTTTTATATATATATATATATATATATATATATATATATATATATATATATATATATATATGTAGATTATCAAGCATGAGAATAATTTCAGTTTCTCCCGAGTAATATGATGATGTTTAACCCCATTCGGACTCCATTGAGTATAAGAAGGTCTTCTCGTTTTATGAAGTGTGAACGTCATAGCGTGTAAAGTCATTTTCACTTTTGTTTTTCTTTTATTAACCACAGACAACCTTTTCTACCTGGCATCAGCATGATTGGTGCTAAACTCCAGGTGAGCAATATTGTTAGCCTCACTTTTTCCGCTGACGTGAAAACGAAACGACCATAATGTCAATTCCCATCTCTTGTCCACTTGACTCCAGTCCTTCTCACGTCCTCCCTCCGCCCATCATCTTGTGTATCTTTTTCTTTTCCTTTCTCACTTTACCCTCGCAAATATCTTCACACTGGTATTCCGATCCTTGTTATGCCCTTTCTCCGACACCCCCTGTAACTAGTTCGCCTTTCTCTTCGCTATCCTCCTCCTTAAACTTTCACTCTTCTCTTTAGTAGCCCCCTGCGCATCAGTGGCGGTAACGCCTTGCTTGGGATGAAACGATTAAAAAGATATCAAATCAATTTTTTCCTTCAAAAATATACATTTTTATACTTTCATAATGGTTTGACCCCAGTCTTGGGGTTTAACTATTTGCTCATAGCTGGGATCCTAACGGGTGCTACCACCCCGGGTCAGGTGGATCTTGGAACAGCAGCAATTAGGCAAAACTGCACGACGTATATATTACACCGACAGTAGTATCCAGAGTAATTTCAAAACTTAACCCCATAAGGCTTGTGGAGACGATGGAATCCCGGTGATAGTCCTTAAGAGGTGTGCTCCTGAACTTTCCCCTGTCCTCTCTGAACTATTTAACTACTGCCTTTCTGCTTCCTGCTTTCCTGCATGCTGGAAATTCTCTTCAGTCGTTCCTGTATTTAAGAATTGTGGTGAACCCTCGGACCCATCCAACTATCGCCCTATCAGTCTTCTACCGATATTCGGGAAAGTATTCGAGACTATAATCAATGCTGAAATAGTTCATCATCTCACCGCCCACAAGCTGTTCTCCGACAGGCAATATGGATTCCGCTTTGCCAGGTCCACGGCCGACCTGCTAACAACCGTAACAGAGTACATGCTACAGGCCCTTGATGAGTCTGACGAGGCTCGCGCGGTTGCTCTGGACATCTCCAAGGCTTTCGACAGGGTTTGGCACTCTGGCCTCCTAAGCAAACTACGCGGTTATGGTATTACCGGTCGCCTGCTTGACCTAATCCAATCTTTCTTAAATAACCGCAAAATGAAGGTCGTTCTGAATGGGCGTGCCTCTTCGTCCTACAGTACGAATGCTGGTGTCCCACAGGGCTCTATCCTGGGCCCAACGCTCTTCCTTATTTTCATCAACGACCTCTCAGATGAGATCAAGTCCCAAGTAGGCATCTACGCAGATGACAATACAATATACTCCCGCTCCAGTAAGAAACCTGTCGTGGCGGACAGACATAATCTCGCTGCTGACCTTGAGCGGGATCTACACTCTGTGGTGAACTGGGGCAAGAAGTGGCTTGTCAACTTCAATTCATCTAAGACCAAGCTGTTGTCTGTCAACTATTACAGGCAACCTCTCCTGCCTCCCATAAGCATGGACCAAGTGATTCTCCCTGAGAGTAATACACTACGCCTCCTCGGACTTACCCTGTCCTCAGACCTCAAATGGAACCACTATATTGAATCCATAGCAAAATCTACTGCTAAGAAGTTTAGGTCACTATGTTGATCCAGGATGTTTTTTCCACCTGAATCCATCCTGCATATATACAAGTCAACCATCCGTCCGTGCATGGAGTACTGCTGCCATTTATGGTCAGGTGCCCCTGCCGTTCTCCTCAGTGTTCTTGACAAGCTCCAAAGGAGAGTCTGTAATGTGATAGGTACTGATCTGGCGACTCGACTGCAACCACTTCCCCATCGTCGAAATGTGGCCTCCCTTTGTCTCTTCTATAAATACTTTCATGGCTTCTGCTCGGACGAGCTTAAGTCACTGATGCCTCCTTAACAGGTGTTTACTCGTGCAACCAGACTGGCAACTGGGTCCCACCCATTCACAGTCAGGTTAGCCAAATGCAGACGACAATTCTACTCCTGCAGCTTCTTCTCTCGCACTTCCCGCCTATGGAACTCGCTCCCGTATTCTTGCTTTCCTGATGGCTACAACCTCCAGAAATTTAAATGCAAAGTCAATACTCATCTACTAACCACTGGACTCTAGCTCTCTCCCCACCCCTGTACAACCTTCCCTTTCTCTCCACCTATGTATCTGTCATCGCACCTGCTTTCTCAGCTTTCTATTGTTCATTTCTAACTAGTTTGTGCTCCTCACTCTTTTCTAATTAATCTTTTTACATTTATGTAACCCCCTGCACATCAGTGGCGTTTCCGCCTTGCTCGGGGTGAAATGATTAAAAAAAAAAAAATTAAGAGGTAGTTCTAAGCTTCTCACAACCTCGCAATCAGAGGGCTTTCTACCGAATGCATTTTATCGTCATAGCCAGAACCAGGCTATCTAAAGTCTACGAATACTGATATGCATGTGGTATATGTAGTGTCCCTTAGACCATAATAGTTTACGAAACTCGTTACAAAATCCTCAATTTCTAGTTTTTACAGATTTCAAATTCGTCTACATAGTCTTGTGGATGATTAATTTTTTTCCCACAGAAAAAAAAATCGTTGCCTTTAGCAATTTAAACGGCAAAATTTTATGACAAAGTATCTTCCTTAGTTTCACTAGTTCAGACCTTCACATCTAAAACCCTCCATGCCACGTATATTGGGCTGACCCATCTTCATTCTATTCATATTCCAAATTCGAACATCTTCTTCTCAATAATCATTTTTTTTTGGGGGGGGGGGGGAACAGACTTCTGAGAGGGTGCTTCCCTGGTCGCTACAATCCTAACCTCTTCTAGTCTACCGTTATCTATGTTTCACGATCTTACTTATTAACTCCCTAGCTTGTTGTCAGACATTTCTCAGGTAGCCTCAGCTGATAATCGAACTCAGATCACTGATACTGTTTTTTGAACTCTTAACTGTCACGATACCCGAAATTACCGACGTTGCACTTCATTCTAAACGGTGTATTGTCAATACTTTTGTTTTCACTCCAGTCAAGAAACTTCCTTTCCCTTCTTCTTCTTTTATGTGCCATGTCCTTTCAGGACTTAGACGATCATGGATTTCCACGTTTCCTTATCCCTGGTGGCTCTTAGCACGCTTTCTCCTGTTGCACCATGCAACCACCGTTCCATCATCCACCTGATTAGGTCCTTCGAATATGTTATCCGCTGCTTTCCTCTGTCTCTTTTTCCCTTTATCTGGCCTGTTAGTATCAGGTTTTCCAAGTCCTCCTTCCTCACTGCATGTCCCAGGAACTTCAGCTGTCTCTTCCTGATGCTCAGTATTAATTTCCTTTTCATTTCCATCCTTTCTAAAACCTCATCATTGCTCACATGCTTGGTCCATGATATCCGCAGCATCCTTCTGTAAAACCACATTTCCGCTTCTTCAATATAAATACTTGGCATATATCTTCTTCTATGTGCCCTGTTCTTTCAGGACGTAGGCGATCATGGCTTTCCACGTCTCCTTATCCCTGGTGGCTCTTTGCACGTCTTTTCCTGTTACACCATGCAACCCTCGTTCCATCATCCACCTGATTAGGACCTTCAAATATGTTATCCGTTGCTTTCCCCTGTCTCTTTTTCCTTCTATCGGGCCTGTGAGTATCAGGTTCTCCAAGCTCTCCTTCCTCATTCTTCTTCTATGTGCCCTGTCTCTTCAGAACGTAAGCGATCATGGCCTTCAACGTTTCCCTATCCCTGGTGGCTCTGAGCATTCCTTCTCCTGTTACACCATGCAATCCTCGTTCCGTCATCCACCTCATTAGGTCCTTCAAATATGTTATCCGTTGCTTTCCACTGTCTCTTTTTCCCCTCCATCTGGCCTGTTAGTATCAGATTCTCCAAGCCCTCTTTCCTCATTGCGTGTCTCAGGAACTTCAGCTGTCTCTTCACAATTCTGCTGATTCTTCTTCTTCTGTGTGCCCTGATCCTTCTGGAAGTAAGCGATCATGGCCTTCCACGTCTCCCTATCCCTGGTGGCTCTGAGCACCCCTTTTCCTGTTACACCATGCAATCCTCGTTCCGTCATCCACCTGATTAGGTCCTTCAAATATGTTATCCGTTGCTTTCCCCTGTCTCTTTTTCTTTCTATCGGGCCTGTTAGTATAATATCAATAAGAAACCCAAATTTAGTAGTGGCCGGTAACACGCGCCAGACCAGCCAAAGAACAACAGGGATGAAAGAACTCTCTGCAAATGGCCAGAACAGGTATCTTAAGAAATTTTCGGCGCTTTAACATAAGTCTGTAACCTACTTCAATAATTAAACCGCTTCAAATATGTCTCGAACCTGCTTGGATCCATGCTGTATGAAAATTCTTCTTCTTCTACGTGTCGTGATCCTTCAGGACGTAGGCGATCATGAACTTCCACATGTCCCAATCCCTTAATACTCTTAGCACCCCTTTCTCTTTTATCCCCACTCCACCATCCATCTGCTTATGTCAATCAAGTATGCCACGCGTTAATTTACCTTGTCTCTCCGTCCCGTGATCATCATATCCTCCAAGCCCTGCTTCCTCATTAAATGTCACAGAAACTTCAACTGTCTTTTCCTAATGTTAAGTATCAGTTTCCTTTTCGTGTCCATCCTCTCCAAAACGTTGTCGTTGCTCACATATTCTCAACATCCTTCTACAGAACCACATTTCGGTTGCTTGAAATTTTTACTTAATCCTTGATGAGATTGTCCAGCATTCGCTGCCATAATAACGGACAGGCATCAGATAGCAGTCCAGCGCTCGTCTTCTTTCTTTCCAACGAAACTTTCCTGTCCCTTCATACTCTATTCAACTTCTGTAAATCATTGTTAGCGATGCCAATACTCCTTGGGAACTCAATGTGTCACATTCCGTCCTCTGTTAGAACACTTCCCAACAATCATACTTCTTTAATTCAAACCTTTCTTCTCGTTACTATCTCTCTACCTCAGTCTGCTCATACCTGTACCAGTCTGTTCATATCTATATGCAGGGGGCTATATAAGTGTAAGAAGATTAATTAGAAGGGACTGAAGAGGAAGACGAACTAGTTAGAAAGGAGCAATAGAAGGATGAGAATGCAGGTGTGATGACAGTTTCAAAGGTGTAAAGGATATACGGGGTGGGGAAAGAACTAGAGTCAAGTGGTTAATAGATGAGTATTGACATTGCATTTAAATTCCTGGAGGTTGTAGCCGTCAGGAAAGCAAGAATATGGTAGAGAGTTCCACAGGTGGGAAGTGCGAGAGAAGAAGCTGCAGGAGTAGAATTGTCGTCTGCATTTGGCTAACCTAACTGTGAATGGGTGGGACCCAGTTGCCAATCTAGTTGCACGAGTAAACACCTGTTGCGGAGGCACCAGTGGCTTAAGTTCGTTCGAGCAGAAGCCATGAAAGTATTTACGGAACAGACAAAGGGAGGCCACATTTCGTCGATGGTTGACATAAATTTTCACATTTCTGGAAATCATTGTTAGCGATGCCAATACTCCTTGGGAACTCAATGTATCACATTCCGTCCTCTGTTAGAACACTTCCCAAAAATCATACTTCTTTAATTCAAACCTTTCTTCTCGTTACTATCTCTCTACCTCAGTCTGCTCATACCTGTACCAGTCTGTTCATATCTATATGACTAACTATACAACTGTCTGTCTATATCTGTTCCTATCTGTCTGTCTTAGTCTGCCTGACTTCGCGTAACTATCTATCTGCTAATGTCTATATATATACTCTAAACATATATTGTTAAATATAAGAGACAATGAATGTCTATTATGTTGATTCATGAGCCGTTCTAAACATCGTATATTGGCTTTAATTTCAGGTGAAAATTAAGACAAAAATTCTCCAGTATTTGGATAATTTTTTATTAAGTCGTTTCTAAGCTTTCGGCTCGCATGAGCCATCTTCAGAGAGGTTACAGGGACGGTAACATAAAAACATCCACCATTAAAGATGATCTTATCTTGTGTTGACATAAAACTGTGCTAAGCAACGATAACAGTTCCCAAAAATAGTAAATGCAGTTCGTAAACTTGTAATGCGGTTCTATGAGGTGAGAGCTCGAAATGTTAGAACGGGTCATGATTAACCATAATAGACACTCATTGTCTCTTGTATTCAACGGTATATGTTTAGAAAATATATATATATTCTTTAAATTTATGAAGATAGATAGATAGATAGATAGATAGATAGATAGATAGGAAAATAGATAGATAGGAAAATAGGTAGGTAGGTAGGAAAATAGATAGATAGGAAATAGATAGATAGATAGATAGATAGATAGATAGATAGATAGATAGATAGATAGATAGATAGATAGATAGATAGATAGATAGATAGATAGATAGATAGATAGATAGATAGATAGATAGATAGATAGAAAGATAGATAGATAGATAGATAGATAGATAGATAGATAGATAGATAGATAGATAGATAGATAGATAGATAGATAGATAGATAGATAGATAGATAAATAGATAGATAGATAGATAGATAGATAGATAGATAGATAGATAGATAGGAAAATAGATAGATAGATAGGAAAATAGATAGATAGATAGATAGATAGATAGATAGATAGATAGATAGGAAAATAGATAGATAGATAGATAGATAGATAGATAGGAAAATAGATAGATAGATAGATAGATAGATAGATAGATAGATAGATAGATAGATAGATAGATAGATAGATAGATAGATAGATAGATAGATAGATAGGAAAATAGATA